>JAOXJP010223001.1:0-11669 GCA_025762735.1 Platanus orientalis | reverse complement strand
GTGACTTGCTCATCTTGCACTCTAAGGATAAGTTTTCCTTGTTGGACATCAATAAGAGTTCTTCCCGTGGCTAGGAATGGCCGGCCTAGAATGAGTGGAATTTCCCGGTCTTCCTCCATATCTAAAACAATAAAATCGGTAGGAAAAATAAACTTATCAACTTTAACAAGTACATCCTCAACTACACCTCTTGGATGTTTAATAGACCTATCCACCAATTAGAGAGAGACCGTGGTTGCTTTTACTTCACTAAGACTGAGTTCCTGAAAACCGAGAGAGGCATTAAATTAATACTTGCACCTAAATCACATAAAGCTTTATCAATGTGAAGCTTCATCCCTCTTTGAATAGCCAAGTTGGCCTTTTTTATGATATACGAGGTGATGAAATTATGTGTGCTTCCGGAGTCGACGAGAATCACCACCGGTACCCCATTAATGCTTCCCTTTTCCTTCATGGTTTATGGAGTAAGCTTGCCTAAGACAGCATACAAGGATACTTGAGCCACTGCATCACATTCGGGCTCATGTCCTTGGGCTTCTCTGGTGTTGCCTTCTTCTTCATCCAAACCGCTTGGGTCTGGCCAGGAGCCTTCCATGAGGTACAAATGCTACGTCTTGCACTTGTGCCTTGGTGTGAATTTTTTGTCGCAATTGTAGCAAAGGCCTTTTTCCCTCCTTTCTTTCATTTTGGTTGGTGTCAACCATTTAATGGTGGGAATGGGCCCTCTTAGGCTAGATGTGGTGGGTGGCCGGTTCAGCTCACCCCATCTTTTTTTTCTTCTAGAAGTTATCTTCTCTTCTTGCATGCAAGCCAATCCGATGGCATCTGAGATGGTGGTCGGCATAAGCATCTGCACACTTAAGCGGATCTCCTCCTTGAGGCCTCCAATAAAACAACTGACCATAAAGGCCTCGTTAAGCCCTTCGATGCGATTTACCAACTCCTCAAATTGAGTTTGGTATTGCTCAATCATAGTAAGTTGATGTAGCTTGGCCAAGAGTGTTGTTGGGTCTTCATATTGGCTAAACCTGAAATGAGTAAGGAGTGCTTGTGAAAAATCATCCCAATGGGATATCGCTTCTACCCACTCAACCCAATGGAACCATTGTAATGCCTTGCCCTCTAAGAGAAAGGAGGCTAGCAATAGCTTTTGCATGCTAGGGGTTTGTTGGTGTATGAAGAATTACTCTGCCTGGTATAACCATCTAGATGGGTCATGGCCTTCGAACCTAGGGAAGTCCAGGTGAGCTGAAAATGTGGTGGAGTTAGGGCCATCTTCATTCCCTGTCACAGTTCGTTTGCTAGAACAGCTTGCTCCAAAGTTCACCTTGGGCTACGTGCTAGGAGAACTCACCTAGCCAGGTGTCCACTATCTTCATTCACTGGAAAACTTCCTAAAGGGCCATGGCTTGTTTGTAGAGTTGTTTCCCTTGTGACTTGAGAAACTCTTATATCTTTGCAAGCCTTGAACTCTCAACCATGGCAGGAGCTCCCTGCTCTGATACCAATGTCACAAACCTGGAGAAAATATTGAATAGAGGGTGCTTCGAGGGACCCAAACCTCCTACGAGTTTTCTTTTGGCTGGAAGGATAACCTTCCTAATGTGTGAGATTTATTTATAATATTCCTCCTCCTAGAATCAGGGGAGAGATTTACAAAATATTTGCAAGGGTTGACTCAACCACTTGCCACAAACCAGGACTCTCTCACAAGGAAACAAATCTTATCCTAACACCTAAGCTTATTATCCTAACAACTTCTAACCAATTTATTTATGTGAATCTGTGCAACTAAACACAAAACTCCACGTTAACTTTCTAAGTTGACTCCTAAACAACCATTGCACATCCTTGCATGAGGCATTCAAGACCTTATATGTGCCCATGCAGACGTTAGAAACCCCCTTGGTGTTGCTGGTAACGTGTTCACTTAGCCATGTTATAGGATTTCCTAGAAAAAGGGAAACAAATTTGGCAATCGAAGTGGGAGATGATTTGGAGAGCGAGAAATCCATACATCCCTAAGAGTAGTGAGGCCCATATCAATGAAGAGACACCAAATGATGTACCAAATGACGTATCTGGAAAGTGTCTTCACTAAGGCCCTACAGCCGATGGTAGAAGCTACACAGCAGGAGAAAGGCCAAGATTTTTGAACTCAAGGCGTAGTGGATGAAGCAGAGCCTTCCAATGCAATCCCCGATGCCTCAAGCTTTGGGGTAGGAGAGACCTACAAGATATCCCGATGAGCTCAATACAAAGATTCCCATAGAGTAGCAACATGTAGACAATCCATATGGCCAAACCAATCCAACCGGATATTCGCATGTGCCTTGACATCAGAGCCCACCTAGCCAAATGAGAAATCATCAAACTCCCCTTAGAACCAAGGAAAATCCTTTGTAAGGATCCTTCTTATGAGTCCTCAAATGGGCGACAATCACCCATGCAATAGATATCTAGGGGATATCAAGTCCTTGAATACCCCTATTACTAATATGGCCAATTTATGCCAAATGGGAACGCAAATGCCTATGGCCCTTACAACCCACCGCCAAACTAGTATAACCACTATTATCAACCTCACCAAGGTCCAAGCCAACATACGATTAACCTTTTCAAGGCTATAACCTTCCATCCCAAGATCATCTCATTGATGCATTAGAGAAACCATATGGTCATGGGTTTAGAGTGACCACTAGGCCATTCTACAAAAAAATAGTACCCAAAAAGAGTAGATAGGGAGTATGAGTTCCCTAAAGGATACAAGATCCTTGATTTCGCCACATTTTATAGAGAAGATAATAAAATAGCCACGGACCATATCATTCGATTTACCACTCAGTGTAATAACATATCAAATCATGAATTTTACAAGTTAAGGTTGTTCCCAAATTCACACACAGGCCAAGCTTTCACCTGGTTTACCAATCTGCCACCCAACACGATATTTACTTGGGTAAAGATGGAAGATAAGTTCCAAACTCACTATACTCGGGTAGACTTGGGCATAATAATGGTAGATCTGGCTAGCCTAAGGTAATAGTTAGGCAAAACTACCGAGCAATTCATCATAAGATTCAAAAAGGCCAAGTCTTAATGTCTAAGTGGATTTCTAGAAATCGAATTCATAATATTAGCCCAAGACTACCTTGACTTCAAGCTCAGGAAGAAGTTCGAAGGGATAACCTTTTTTATCTATTAGAGTTATGTGAGAAGAAAACTCGATATGAAAGCATCCTGAGAGAATGAATGCTTCCTATGAGACCTATTATCAGGACCCAAATTATGAAATTGACCTAAAAAAATTTGTGGGTCATAAACCATTCACTTGTGAATCCCTTTTAAAGAAGAATTCCTAAGCCCAAGAATTAAATAGAGTAACCACTATTGATAGAAATTATTCCTTTGACCTAAACAAGGCAGATCATATTTTTTATATACTTCTTGAGGCCAAATAGACAAACTTAGTGGGTAAACATAGAATCCCTTCTCTCAAAGAAATTAGAGGGAGAAATTACTGTAAATGGCATAATTCATACAGCATTCCACTAATAAATGTTTAGTGTTCAGAAATGTGGTACAAAATAGGATCATAAAAAATTTATTAAGGTTCCCTAGTGAAACTAAAGCCATGGAAATTGTGCCTTGGATTTGGTTTGATCCCTTAATGAATGACTAAGGTTCGCCTTGCATTAGGGGCGGACATATCAGCACCGAAAAAGTGATTTACACTTTTTGGGGGGTGCTTTTCACTTTTTGACATTTATGCAGAGCACACCTTAGTCGTTCATTAAAGGGTTGTACCAAATCCTGAGACTGAAAATTGATGCCAACCCTTTTTCAAAATTGGTTGATATCGATATGGTCTTTGCTAAGTTATTGCTTAGGGTGGTGATGTGAAGGGTACTGATCCCGACATCAATACCTGTATTGTCCCAATGCTATTGTTGATCAGGAAGGTTAAGAAGCGCTCAAAGGAAATGGATAGAATCAAGTACCTAAGTAGTAAAGCGTAGCTAAAAGTAGCCCTTCAATTTGGTGGATTTGAAAGCATAAATGATTCTCTTCCTCTGGAGAATAACTTGCCCATTCATCCAAAATTAGAGGCTAACACTAATAAAGAGGCTTCACAAAGGGCATCATTCCTCCCAAAAGAGGACCTTGAAATTATAAACATAGATGACTAGTGTCTTTGTGAAAGATGTGGCCTCATACTAGCTGAATACTTAGCATTTGTAGCAACAACAGGAAAAGAAGAGGAAAAAAAGAAGCAAGAAAGTGGCTCAATTCAAGCATCGGTGTTATCAGGCACCTAGCACTCATGCGAACCAGGGCCATTCGAGAAATGAGAACCAAGGCTACTCCCGAGGGGGGGGTTAAGCTCAATTGTCATTGAGTCATAAGATAATAAGGAATTCAAGTCCAGAGACCAAGCTAAGAATAATTATGAATGCGGTAAGATAGTTTTTTTATAACCCTCTAAAAGCATGACTCAACACTTGAAACTATTATACATAAAAGTATGGAAGGAAGACCCATTAATCGAGTTCTAGTCAATAATGGAGCAGTTGTTAATATCTTTCCATACTTGATGCTAAAAATGTTGTCAAAAATAGACATTGATATGATCACCATAGACATCTTTATGTGTAGATTCTTGGGGAATGCCACCAAAACCAAGGGGGTACTCCCTATTGAACTAAAAGTTGGCAGCAAGGTAGTTCCCTCCTCCTTCTTTGTGGTAGATATTACCTTGAACAATGCATTGCTAGAGAGAGACTATATACATTCTAATTATTGTGTCCCCTCTTCTCTACATCAGTTGTTGTTATTCTGGAACAATGACAATAGTGTTGAAATTATACGTGCTATGGAAAGTCATCCATGGCATTCATGGCTTGTGTAAACAATATCAAGGCCCAACTATATAAAGATAATGTAGGGACTGTGAGGCTCCTGGACCAAAATCTAGAAGGAAAGCCTATAGAAGTTACTGTCTTTAAGGAGAATCCAGAGGTAGTGGTTGGAAGAAGTATGCAAAGAGTTAGCCAGACCTTGGTTGGATGGGTCACCCAAAAATCCACATTATGAAGCAAAAATAATTAATGGGTGATCATTTATTGATAGAAAGAGGGAAGACCGTTTAAATGGCCATGAAATGATTTTCAAGCTACATGGCAAAGAAGAAGGTAAGCATACAATTTGCTAAGTGTGCTACAACTTGAGAAGAAGCTAGGCATTGGCTTGGAATAATTAGCGATAGCTCCCACCAAGCTAGATGATGTAAATACATAAATAAAGTATCCTTTAAAGGAGGCAAACCTTGGCAACACTAAAGAGCCAAAGTTGACTTATGTAAATGGCTTACTTCCAGACAACAACTTGATAGGATGTTGAATCTTCTTCACCAGTATAAAGACTTCTTTTCTTGTGAATACTCCAAATTTCCTGATTTAGATAGGAGATTAGTTGAACATCAACTCCCAATTAAAGGGCACTTGCCTTTCCAACAACCACTTCACCAGATGACAACATTGGTGATGTCAAAAATTAAGGAAGAAATAAAGAGATTCTTTGAGTTGAATTTCATTCGACCAACTAGGTATATGGAATTGCTCTTAAATGTTGTCCTTGTACTCAAGAAGAATGGTAAGCTTCAAGTCTGTATTTTTTTCAGAAACCTAAATATGAAAACCCTAAAAAATGAACACCATATGTCCTTCGCCTGTCCTGCCTTGAAACCTACACGCAGAAATTAGAGTATGTAGGGCCAATTGAAATATCCATCTTATACTATGAACTACCAAATACTGAATAAAACATTGTCTTAAAACATCACTATCTAATATATAGTGTGCTAAAAAGAAACTAAATAGAAAGGGAAGAATAGAAATGGTCTTCTCGCCCCATTAAGCTAACTCTGGAACTGGCTTACAAGAACATGAACTATGGGGCGCTATCTGAAATGGGGTTAAAAATAGGGATAAGTTATAAAGCCCAAGAGAGAACATACATAATGTCCCATAGAATAAATCGGATGTCATGAGTATGAAATGATAGAAAATCATCATAGATGTAATGTATAAGAGTCAAACTAACTACAACCATAATCAGAATCTAATAAGGGTGTCATATGTACACAAACCCAAACAATGAAAGTTCATAACCAAAACAGATAATGTGTAGCTCATAAATGCACAAGCAATGTAATGTTAGCTACAAAATACTCATACATGACTAGGCCTTAGCACCTTTCAATAAGTTGCCTTAACAAATAGATATCAAAACAGGTGCATGCTCATGGAAGCTAAATGCAATGCACAAACTCACATAACCTATAAAGGGTTTTTAATAAAAAAACACATCGGATCAAAACAACTCAACCCATATAGGGTTTCTGAGTCAAATTTCTGTAAAATACCACGTATCAAATCCAACAGATTAGTCCACTAGGGTCTCTGACAAAACTAAATCATGTAACCCATGTAGAGTATTTAACAAAACAAAAATCTCATATAACCCATAAAGGGTCTCAAATTTTTTTTCTCTAAATAGAACTAGTGGGCATCTAATGTCATCTTCACCTATTGATGTGACTCGATGATTGAGTACCTGAAATTAGTTGTAATATTATCATCACCTATTGATGTGACCCAATGGTTGGGTACCTGAAATGGGTCATAAGACCGTCTTCACCTATTAATGTGACCCGGTGATTAGGTACTTAAAATGGTTCATAAAATCATATTCAATTATTAATGTGACCTAGTAATAGGGTACCTGAAATGGGTCATAAGACCGTCTTTACTTATTAATATGACCCAGTGATTGGGTACCTAAAATGAGTCATAGTCAAATCCTCGAATGCAACGATACTTTAAAATCTATGCATATATATAGTATGTAACTAAATAAGGATACAATGCAAGGGATGTCTATATAACAAAACTCATTTATAAAACAATGTAAATCTCGTACTTGAAACCAAATGGAAGGTAAAAACTCATACTCACCAGAATCAAATCCTCACAAATCATCATTTAACTCTCTAAAACCAACAAGAAGATAACAAGATATGTGGAAGCATAACAATAGCATTAATGACCAACTAACATATGAAATAATAAAAGCAACAAAGCTTAGAGTCAATTAAAGTAGGTAAAGACTACCAGCTAGCAACAATGATAAGAATAGAACTATAAAGTATGGGAAAATCAAGGCAAATATCAAGCATATAGAGTAGAAATCATTTTGTCCTTCAAATTTCACAAGGATTCAATCTTCTTATATTCAAACATAGAGAATACTTAGAATTCCAATAAATCTAAGATGGTAGTATAAGAGAATCAGTAAATCTTAGCTAACACATGCTCAAAGTGAAGTAGATCTAGCAATACACATAGAATTAACAATTTTATGTAAACTCAAGTTTTTACCAAGGCATAATAGAAGAAATGATTTTATGGAATATGTAGGAATCATCAAACTCACAAAACTCTAGCAAGAAGTTATGAAATACCATAATCTCACCCAATAGAAACCAAAAATGGAAAAAAGTATAGAAAATTGATGGAATGGGACAATCACCATAAGAACTCACTAATCCTCCATAGATCTAGTGTTTGGATGAAGGAAACTCACCAAACTTCAAGAACAAAACAAAAAAAATGAAGATAAAACTAATATTTCATTTAAACTAAAGATTTCAAATGAGTAGAAGAACAAGAAATCGAAGGAGTAACACAACTTGTTTGAAAAATCACTCTAAGTCTCTTAAACCTAGAAATCAAGTGATAGAAACTTGTCAATTTCAATAGATGTAACAATAAAGTAATAAAGAAACCAAATACTAATCAAAATAAAGAATAACAATGACAAAAATAGTAGGAGCACAAATGAGTAGTACATCGTGTATGAACACTCATAATCTTGGTTTTCCTCCTTACTTAAGCTCTGAAATCCTTCAAGAGTTTCTTCCCCTTTCCTCTATTTTCTATAAAATGATGTAAAACTAGTCTAAATTAGATAAAACATAAAGATCTAGGAAGAAAATGAGCTAACCTTGAAGATTTTCAGAGTTAGGAGTGAAACTTACCGAATTGGGGAAAAATCCCTCTTTTAGCTCAAGAATTCCCCCCTAATCTGTCTAAGACTTTTTCTCTTTGTTCTAATGAGACAAAATGATCAAAATGAATTCTAAATATAAAGGGTTTTGAGTCATCCTAGGCAAGACCCTACATGTGTGGGGATCAAATGGAAACAAGCCATGTAATACTCCACATTGCATTTAAAGGGTAAAATTATCATTTTACATATTTTATACAGACCATAGAATGGTTTAGAAACCTGTTGGACCAATCTATAAGCTTAGAAGCTAGGTTGGACTTCGAACTTATCATGTTCGAATGTTATCTTAATTGCATATTTGGGGTAAATTCTTGGGCCCATTGACACCAATCCCGAGTGAAGTGGAGCGTGATCAATACCTTATTGAAAATTTCTTTGAGTCTATTTTTCAATGCATCAAACGATTTATAATTTGGATTTTTGTAAAGAAAGTTATGTTCATTTTCCCATGAGGTGTCTACACTAAAAAATTCTGAAAATAGGGTAAAACTCATGTTTGTAATCGGTTACAACATGGGTTTAACTATTCGGGATTTTTTGTAATCGGTTATAGATCATGCAATCAGTTACAAATGTAATTGATTACAAGATTTATAATCGATTACAAGTGTAATCGATTAGAAGATTTGTAATCGATTACAGAAACGTTGAAATTGCTAAAAATATATATTTTATGCTATTTTTTACGTGGCTTTCACCCATTAGACCCTCATACATGTGAGATATTGTTTAGGATGACATAAAACCCTATGTACACTTCATTTAGGTCATTTAAGCCCATTTAGAACAAAAGTAGTAAGGATTAGAGAGTTTTGAAGAAGAAGTTTGAAGTTATTCCCTAATTAGATAAGTTTCACTTCCAACCATGGAAATTCTTCTAGATTAGCTTGATTTTTTATTAGAACTTTCTAGTTTCATTCTTCTCATATTAAAACTATGTTTATTTTATAATGCAATATGGGAATAGAGGTTGAAGTGAAAGTTTCTTGCTTAGAGACCTTGGATTTAGGCTTTGGTAAGCAAATCTAGGTTTCTATAGATGAGTTGATGTACTTCCTCTTTGGATTCCTTTGATCCTTATATTTTGGCTATGGAAACTCATTGAAATCTCTAAAAACTATGTGAATCATTGAATCTAAGCTTCTTGTAGGTAAATCTTTTAAACTATGGACAATGTGATATATTTTTCTCTTTGATTCTCTTAGATCTTTGTGTTTTGGTTATGAAAGCCTTTGTAACCTTTGAAATGTTTGAAAATCTTGATCCAACTCTTTGAACTTTAGAGTTAAACTTCTAGTAAGTAAATCTTTCTTACTATGGGTGAGTTGAGGTGAATCTCTCTTTTGATTTTAGATTATGTGATGTTATCCATGGAATTCTCTAAGATTGTTGGAGATATTTGAATTCAATCCCTTGAGACATGTTAGATCTATGGTTTTCAGCTTGTTTAATCTCATCCAAAATGAACACTACAAATGAATTAAAGAACAAGAAGTCAAAAGAGTGGGACATTATATATGAAAACTCTATTTTTAGCCTTCTTCCTTGTTCAAATTACAAGGTCTTTAACCACCTCTTTCCCTTTTCCTCTATTCACTATAAAATGATGTAGATCTAGCACTAATTAGATAAAACCAGAAGATCAAGGAAGAAAATCACCTATTCTAACAATTTTTCTATGGTTGGGAGTAAAACTTACCAAATTGGGGAAGAACTTTCACACTTAGCTCCCAAGCCTCTCTAAGTCTTTCCCTCTTTTTTTTAATGAGTCTAAATGACCTAAAAGAAGTATTAGTAGAGTTTTAACTTGTCTAAGACAAGATCCCACATATATGGGGGTCCAATGAATGAAAGTCATGTCACAAAATGGAAACATTTATAAATTTTTGGACTCTTTAGCATTTCCCAGATTTTTAGGTGCGAGCCCTCACCTTGGCAAGCGAGCCCTCGGACCCCCTTTGCAATTCATTGCCTTAATAAGTGAGCCCTTGGCTTGCACAAACCCAAAACTCCACTTCTTAAAGTTGGACTTATAAGCCCTCGCCTAAAGAGAAGAGCCCTCAGACCCTCTTTGCAAGCCCTCACCTTAACAGGCGAACCCTCACACTCCCTAGATTTTTCTAACATTAACCCATTTTGGGAAAAAGACCATAACTTTCTTTATAAAACTCTGATTCACTCACTGTCTGCTATGTTGAAAAGTAGAATCTTAGATCTTTTTAATGGTGTATGATTTGTACTATAATTTCTCAGGGATTAGTACAAGTTTGCTTATGAAGTTACCCCAAATATGCTCTTAGAACAACTTTAGAATGTGACAGGTTTATGATCTAACTTGAGTTCTTCACTTTTAACTCAGTATAAAGGATTCCAAAAACACTCCATTGTCTTTCTAAAACATGTGAAATAATAATTTTACCCTGACATGTGTTGAATTACATTTTTACTCTTTAAGTGCAACACAAGATGTTATAATGGACATCAAGAACGACTTTCTAATAAGGGCAACAAACATGTTTGTAAAACCTCATTAAATAGAAACCAAAAAGACCCAACATAAGAAGTAACATTTTATGAAATGAAAAGGGTGATCAAGTAGCCACATCACCTATTGCCTTAGAATCCTCCAGCACCATTGTGGTCCCAAACATATACAACTTTTGTCTCATGCATGACATCTTTTTTTATTAGGAAATCCTCATATTAGGCTTCCATGTAGAATTACTTTAATTGCATCTTTAGCGAACAACAATAAAAGAAAATGGTAATTGTAACGCCCCAAAATCCCATCACTAGATAAGACTTTGGAGTGTTAATCTCTATACACTCTTTTCTTCTTTCCCTTACTTAAGACCCTTTTCAACGGAATATTAAAAAAAGGTGCTTATTATTTATTTTTTTTACTATTAAGTTTTTATATTTACTTAGCTCATTTATTGTCATTCATATTTATAATTAAAACCAACTTCTAATCCAAACCATTATCATGTGTAGCAGAATCTAGCTTCTAAATCATTAACATCACAATGGAAGGAAAACTAGTCACTTAAAATAAAATCCTTTCAATTAACTTCTCATAATCAAACTGAGGTGAAACTTTCAAACTTAATAAACCTATCAATCCTCAACATAAGTCCATACACATAAATTGAAATAAAAAATATGAACATATAAATGAAATAAAGAACAAAATGTAAATCTTCAAATCCATATTCTCTTTATATTAAGTTATGTCTCATAGTGCTTTATAGGCCCACCTGCAAACAATATATATATATATATATATATATATATAGCTAATATGAAAAAACAATATTATGGATGGTTGAGTTTATAGCTCATAGGTAATAACATAAATGCTACAATAGAACATGAGTCAAGACTTAGCATAAATATTTTAAAAATAAACTTTACTTATTTTACTCAAAATATAACTAAACTGAGATTTTTATAACATGTTGAAAACTCTTTATGCAAATTCACATTTTCTTATGTAATAACTTTTATAACCAAAATTTATCTTATTCATCTTTATT
>JAOXJP010222990.1:0-11669 GCA_025762735.1 Platanus orientalis | reverse complement strand
ACTCTTGCTTAGCATATGTTTGATATTATTCTTGAGTAGTTACATTGAAGCACACACTCACTTAATTGAGCAAAGTGGAAAAGAAATTAATAACATCCATAAGGTAATTTAAAAAAAAAGAAGGGGTAAATTAATTGAGAAATCCTATTCACCCCCTCTAGGATTACTTTAGAGTTATTTCATCCTTGCATCATAGAAATACACTATAAGTCCGGACCTAAGAACAAGATTTGTGGTGGTTCTCTCCTTTTCGGATAAAGCACAAAGCCTCGATAAGAAATTGATTCGCCTGCAATCAAACAATATCAACACCTAAATCCAATAAACACGTCGTCAAGCTCTTGGATTCTGTCAACAAGAACCAAAGGTTTAATCTTTTTGTAAAAGAGTGTAAAAATCAAAGAGTTGTATCACATTTGTTTTAATACAAAGATTCATTTATTGAGTTTGTTACATATTTTTCATGTTACGAATTTATGCATGAAATTTGTATCTACAAATTTCTGCAACTCTCTTTCCTCTTATCTCTTAAGTCGACGTTCAACCTCTACACACAAGATTCAATGGAATCAAAGAAGAGCTTCGATGTTGTAGTTGACATTGTTGGTATTAGAGGTAAGAAGGAAATATCTAGCACCTCTAGCTCATCCACCACCATCTCTAAAGCTAATTGTGAGCCCCCTATGACTCGCACCATGATAAAGACCGGGAGTTCCCACTTGGTTGAGTCTCTTAACCATCATAGGAAGAAACACTCTACCAAGAGGGACCCCTCTCGGGTGACATCTAGCCAAAAAAAAGACTCCTTCAGTCAAAGTGGTAACACCTTCACTTAAAGTAAGGGGCACTTAAAGTAAGGGGAAGAGTTTAGCTTCTTGATCTCAAACACTTATTCTAATACCGAATCTAGGTCAAGATCTCATTCTAAATCTACATCCTAGAAAACTTCATATACAAGTTCCTAGTTATACTCTGTTGCCATGCCCGCAATGATGACAGGAGCCACAACAGTTGAGGAACAACTCTCTTAGATGACTAAGGCTATCACCCAACTAATAAAGACGGTTGAAGAGAAAGATCTCCAAATCGGTAATTTGATGAACAAGTTGGAACAACAAAATTCAACTGCATCAAGTCATGATCCTTTTCATCCTCCAAGATTCACTCCACAAGTTAAGCTCCACAACGAGGAGAGGTAAGAGTAAACTATCTTGCAACATATTACCTAGAAAGGGAACCAAGCTTTTGTTGTATCAGTCTTTATACAACAACTACAAAATATGATCGCAGACACGATCCGTTCTCAATATGGAGGCCCAACTCAATCTTCCATGGTGTATGCCAAACCAAACACCCAGCATATTGAAGTGATGCACATGCCAACAGGGTATCAACGCCTAAAGTTCCAATAGTTTGATGGAAATGGTAGCCCCAAACAACAATGGCTCATTTTGTCAAAATGTTAAACAATGTCGGGACTTTTGATGATTAAATTATGAAGCAATTTGTTCGCTCTCTTTGCGAAAATGCTTTTGATTGGTACATTGATCTTGAAGCTGGTTCAATTGACAATTGGGATCAATTAGAATGAAAATTCCTTAATCGCTTTTACAACACTCATCAAACAATGAGTATAGAAAAAATTATTGTTGCACGACAGAAAAAAGATGAATCAGTCACTAATTTCATTGATCGCTAAAGAAACCTTGCTCTCAACTATAAGGATAAACTATCTGAAGCATCTGCGATTGACATGTGCTTTTAAGGGATGTATTAGGGTTTACAATATATCCTTAAAAGAATAAAACTCTATACTTTTAAAGAGTTGGCTACTAGAGCTCATGATATAGAGCTCAACATTTCTATACATGGAGATCCAAGGTCGAGAGATGCCTGAAAAGAAAAAAAAAAAAGAAACTTTCAAAGGCAAAGAGGTTATGATAGTCACAACTAAGCCCATTAAGATCTTTGGAAAAAAGAAGGAAGAAAGTAAGACTAATACATCCCAAGATAAAGAGAATGCCAAAATGTCCCTGAAGGAGCTCGAAGCAAAAGTGTATCATTTTTTGAACTCTGATACCTTGGGAATGCTTGATGAGCTATTACAGTTAAAGTTGATTAAGCTCCTGTCTTCAAAGTGTCCTGAATAGATAGGTCATGAAAATGATCTAAAATACTATCGCTATCATCAGGTAGTCAATCACCCAAGTGGTGGACTTGGCATGACAAGAAAAAATTGAAATTGATTCCATTTAGGATGTAATAGCTTCTAACATGATAACAATCACTTTTGGCTCATTCAGTCCTACTCTTGTATCAAGCCCATACGTGATGTCGGTTCTCACTTCTCAAGATACAAGTGTATTCTCACCACCACTCCAACTTGCATTTGGGTACTATCAGCTCCATTCTAGAGTCTTCATCTAATTGGGGGCAAGTTTTATGTCATTTGCCAAAACAAGAGCAACAAGCTCCCTTAGTCGAAGTTGTACAATCAGATCTTGAATTGATTCTATTTGACAATAATGGTTGGACTATAGTTAACCGACATAAGCAAAAAACTCAACACCTTTCTACTCCACTTTGCCTAAGACCAAGGCAATACCGGAGAAAAAGTAAGCCCAATGTCGGAGTAAAGAGGAAGAACAAAGGTACAAGAAAGAACCAAGCACAAAGAGTTTTTCCTGCTAACCTTGAAGATGTTCTCATGCAATATCCCCGTATGTCAGTGACTCTTTTGGAGTTTATGCCAAAGAAATTCCTACTAAAAGAATGTATAGGAGTTTATGTTGTCTTCTATTGTGCAGTTCATAAAGGTGAGGCATCTAAGAACGATCTTGAAGATAAGTTTGATGTGGATTTTATTTCCTTAGACAACGAGAAAGAAGTTTCAAGTGGTAATCTTCTTAAACATCTTAAAGAAAATCCGGATACAAAAGAAGAAAGTCACCCCACTGGTAGTATATCAGGGTCAAGTACTTCTTATATGGCTACAATCACCTTCATAGATGAAGATTTATAACTTAGTTTTTGTCCATACAACAGACCCTTGTATGTCATAGCGTACATGCTCAAACACAAAATTCGATGCATCCGACTTGATGATGGATTTGTAATCAACCTAATGTCAATCCGTATAATGAGGCAAATAGGCATCTCCACGAATGAACTAGCTCATAGCAAGTTGATGATTCAAGGCTTTAACCAATGTGGACAATGGGTCATCAGTATGATTTAGCTAAAACTCACAATTGGAGACTTAGACTCAACCACACTTTTCTCTTTGATTGACTGTGAAACATTGTATCATTTTCTCCGTGGTCATCCATAGTTGCATGAGACTGGAGTGGTACCTTCTACCTTGCATCAATCCTTTAAATATTTTTAAGGTGAAGTGCAGAAGCGGATTGTGACTGAAAGTCAACCATTCGCTAAGGTTGAAGCATATTTTGTAGATGCAAAGTTTTACTTAGATGATGAAGTGATTCTAGAGGCATTACCCGTATCCGTCCCTATTTCCAATAAAGCTCATAAAGGAAAAGAAGTCCAAAACTCTATAAATGAGTCATTTCTTACCGTAAAGCATTAAGGTGACCAAGAAAGTTGCAAGTTTACACCAAAGATAGCACTTCCTGTAGGCATTAAGGCGACTCCATTCCTACGTTATGTAACAAAGTTACGACAAAAAGAAAGGGATTCATTATTATAGTCAACAAATAATAAAAAAGAATCTCATTTTTCAAGGGCCGACCTTGAGACATTGTAAGAAGACTTAGTTCTTCTAAGTCATGTCATTTCAAATATAGTGGTCTCTAAACCATCTCTCAAAGGATTTATAAAGACATCCACGTCAGCGCTCATTGCATCGCAGGCTAACAAAGGTAATTCTTCTTAAATTAAGCGACAACTAGATGGGTGGTATAATCCCATTGTTTGCAAACTTTTTAAAAATGCCGAATACAAAAAATGAGAGTCATGAAAACTGTCTAAGCTTTCTCCTGCACAAATTAGTGATATAATGTATGGATTAACTATAAGTGCTAATGTTGGTTCCACCCCTCCCAAGCCTGTTCGCATTTTAGGAAAAAGGAAAGCATCCACTCAGCATATTACTGTTGAAGTCGTAGACAAACCAAAGGAAAAAAAGTTAACACCATCACACTCTTTTTTTTTATTGGATCAGTAAGACAGCTTCACATGCCTCAGTATTTGATTGATTAGGGGGACAAATGGCTATGTCTAATCACCAAACTCGGCCATGGAAAAGGTTTGCACTCTCATGACTTAGTCTGTAGTCTTGCAATGCCAAACCAAAAAGAGGCATCCAAATTTGGCATCGACAAAAGATAGATCTTGATGTTCTTAAAGGGTATGATGAGCCAAAAAGTGCAATCCCTTCTCGTATAAAATGAAGAATGAAGTTAGAAGTATCTCAAAGAAAAACTTAGGTTGTTAAACAACACATTATGGTTTTCACTAATCAACCGGGAGAGAATCTCAGTGACAAGAAAGAGCCTACGCAAGATGAGAATTTCAACATCGATTAGGAGGAATCTGAAACATTGCCTTAGTCAATCATATCACATTCCAAGTGGTTAAAGAATCTTCATTTGATGATGAACTTGAAGAAGCTTATCTAATCTTCGAAAAAGGGGGACAAGCAACTATTGATGAACTTAAGGAATTAAACCTTGACACTAAAGAGGATCATCGACCCACTTGTAAAAGTGCTTCATTAAATCTAGAAGAAGAAACGACATACCTCAAATTGTTCTCGGAGTATTAAGATGTATTCGCTTAAAGTAACAAAGAAATGTATGACCTCGATCCTAAAGTAGTCATTCACAATCTCGCTATCAAGCATGGTGTACATCCTATCAAATAAGAACAATGCCACTTTCGGCCTGAGTTACTTACACAATTTGAGGTTGAAGTCAATAAGTTGATTGAAGCAAGCTTTATCCGAGAAATAAAGTACCCAACATGGATTGCCAACATAGTACTAGTGAAAAAAAATAATGGAAAAATATGGGTGTGTGTTGACTTTAGAGACTTAAATGATGCATGTCTTAAAGATGATTTTCCTTTTTCTATCACTAAACTCATGGTTAATGCTACTACGTTTCATGAAATATTATCTTTTATTAGTGGTTCATTAGGCTACAATCAAATTCGAATGGCACCCAAGGATGAGGAATCAACTGCATTTCTCATTCTAAAATGGATATACTACTACCGCGTTATGTCGGCTAAAGAATGCTGGGGCCACTTATCAACGTATCATGCAAAAAATATTTGATGATATGCTTCATAAAGTAGTTGAATGTTACGAAGATGACTTGCTTATAAAGTTCATAAAAGGAAAAATCATTTAAGAGATCTACATGACATCTTTAATTGATTACGAAGATATCAACTAAAGATGAATCCTTTGAAGTGTGCATTTGGAGTTACGTCAGGAAAATTCCTTGGCTTTATAGTTCAACATCGTGGTATCGAAATCAATCAGTAAAAAATTGAAACCACCCAAAACAATCCAAAGCCTAAAGATGTACATGAGTTGAAAAGCTTTTAAGGAAGATTTTCTTGCATCCAAACGTTCATCTCAAACTTAGCAGGTCTTTGTCAACCCTTTAATCGATTGATAAAGAAAGATGCACCATTTGTGTTGGAGGATGCTTGTAGGAATGCTCTCAAGAGAATAAAAGGGTATCTTCTTAAGCCATCACTCTTTGCCACACCAATTCCAAGAAAGTTATTGATTCTCTACATCGCGGCACAAGAACAATCGTCAAGGGCACTTCTTATACAAATCAATGATAAAGGAAAAAAATGCGTTTTACTACTTGAGTTAAACCCTAGTAGGAACATAGTTGAATTACTCGCCCATTGAGAAGATATGTCTTGTTGTCATCTTTGCTACAAAAAAGCTTCAACATTACATGTTGGCATATACTATTCGGCTTATCTCGGGTGATGATCCCCTTAAGTACATCATGATAATACCAATACTCTAGAAAATTGGCTAAATGGGTTCTTCTTTTATCAGAATTCGAGATCGTCTATATGCCTCAAAAGGTAATAAAAGGATAAGCCTTGGTGGATTTTCTTGTAGGTCACCCAATCCTAGCAAAATGGAAATTATCTAAAGACTTTCCTAATGAAAAAGTATTTTACTTAAACATTTTACCAGCATGGAAAATGTTATTCGATGGTGCTGCACGCAAAGATGAAGCTAGGGCAAGAGTGGTGTTTGTCATCCACAAGGTGACGTATTACCTTTTTTCTTTGCCTTAACACAATTGTGTTCAAATAATGTAACCAATTATCAAGCTCTCGTCATTGGATTAGAGATGGCCCAAGAGTTGCAGCTTCACCAACTCAATGTATATGGAGACTCTTAACTTATCGTAAATCAACTCTTAACAGAGTATAATATAAGAAAAGCTAGAATTGATTCCATACCATGGTTATGCTTGCCGACTTCTTGAACAATTTGAAAACATCATCCAAAGGCATGTGCCAAGAAGTGAGAATAAACAAGTAGATGCCTTAACAAATATCGTAACTACTTTAGCCTTGCTAGAAAAAGAAGCAACTACAATACATGTTTATTGAAGATGGGTACTAACTCATTTGACATATATTGAGGATGAACATTAACATAATAATGTTGTCTCTATATTTGAAATTGAAATTGAAGACTAGAGAAAACCACTCATTGACTTCTTGCAATATGAGAAGCTACCAGATGATCTAAAGCATAAAACCGAAATACGGTGGCTAGCACCCCAGTTCTTATACTTTAATGGACAACGTTATCATTGTTATTTCAATGGTGTTTTCATGAGATGTCTTAGAAAAGATAAAGTTCAAGGAACTCTTAAAGATGCACATTCAAGAGTGTGTGGAGCACATCAATCTGTAACAAAACTCTATGATCAATTGAAGAGGATGTGGTTTTACTAGCCAACAATGGTGAAAGATTCGATGGAATATACAAAGTGGTGCAAAGCATGTCAATTCCATGGAGACTTCATTCAACAACTTCTAGAGCCACTACACCACCCTATGGTTGCCTCATTGCATCTTAATGGATGAGGACTGGATGTAGTTGGTCCACTCCCTAAATCATCGAAACAACATCTCTACATCTTGGTTGCAACAAATTATTTCTCAGAGTAGGCTGAAGTTGTTCCTCTTAAGGATGTGAAGAAAGAGACCATGGTACAATTCATCAAAAACCATATTGTCTTTCACTATAGGATCCCACGGGACATTATCATAGATAATAAAAATCCATTCAAGAACAGTTTGATGGACCAATTCGATGAAAAGTTTGGGATTAAGCAACAAACTTCTACCATATAATACTCCTGTCAATGGACTTGCTGAAGCTTTCAATAAGACTCTCTACAAGCTACTTGATAAGGTGGTGTCAAAGTCAAAGAAACATTTGTATGAGCAAATTAGCAAAGCGTTATAGGCTGGTATGGAAAAAGATTTTGAACTCCTACCCACTCCATGCTATATGTCCTAGTATATGGTGTAAAAGTTGTTCTTCCACTAGAACGTCAAATCTCATCACTGTGGATCTTTATCCAAGAAGAGCTTATAGATGATGAAAATGCAAGAATGTAACTTACAGAACTTGATGCACTGAATGAAAAGAGGTTGGAAGTACAATAAAGATGGAAATGCTACCAAGCTTGCTTATCTAGAGTATTCAACAAGAAAATTCGGCCCAAGTCTTTTCAAGTTGGAGACTTAGTACTCATAGTTCGGTGACCCATTATTTTGTCTCACCATTCAGGAAAGAAGTTCGATCCAAAATAGGACAAACCATATATGGTAAGGGAATTTTATTCAAATGGTGATTATCTTCTCATTACACCAGAAGGATTACGTCTCGGTCCCATTAATGGAAAGTTTCTCAAAAAAATACTACTCCTGAAAACCTTATATAGCTCCCCGCCTGCATGAGCATAAATTGCATACGACAAAATAAAACTCAACATCTCAGGCTTCCCCACCACACTCCTGGCCCGTAAGAACATAAACTATGAAAGACTAAAACAAGAAAATTTATGTACTATTTCTAGCCCACAAGAGTATAAACTATGAACGATTAAACCAAAAAAAAAAATCTTATACTACTCATGGCCAGCATGGGCATAAATTACAGATGACAAAATAGAACCCAACATCTCAGGCTCCCCCACCACACTCTTGGTGCACAAGAGTATAAATTGTGTACGGTTTAAATAAAAAAAATCTTGTATATATTGTTTTTAGCCCGCACGAGCATAAACTACGTAAGGCAAATAGAACCCAACATCTCGGGTTCTCTCACTATACTCCTAGCCTGTAAAAGTATAAACCATGTACAGCCCAAAAAAATCTTGTATTGCTCTTAGTCTGCACAAGCACAAACTGTGTACAACAAAATAGAACACAATATCTTGGGTTCCCTCACTGTACTCCTAGCCAACAAAAGTATTAACCGTGAACAGGCCAAATAAAAAATATATCTTGTATTATTCCTGGCCCGCACAAGCATAAATTGTGTATGGTAAAACAGAACCCAACATCTCGGGTTTCCTTACTATACTCCTAGTCCACTAGAGTATAAATTGTGAATGGTCCAAAACGAAGAAAAATCTTGTAAAGCTACTGATCTATATGAGCATAAATTGTGAATGGCAAAATAAAATTTAGCATCTAGAAAGACAATCATTGCAAGAGGTAGAGCATATTTTCCAACTACGTTATGGTTTGATCATACTTTTGGGTAAATAGAAAACCTATAACTTTGCTTCAAATTCAGTCACACATGCAAAAATAAATAAAATACTTACCAGTGCAAAATTACAAGTTACCATGTAGGTGACGTTTTAGCAAATTTAAAGAAGGCATGAGAAACCCCTTTTTAGCTGTCTAGCTATTATATGTCTTCAATTTTCTTACATAAGCAAGTAAGAGATGAAACTAAATCCTTAACTCATCTTAAATGCAATCTTCTATTGGTGGCAACAAATTGTCTTAAGAATGAAGATTATGCTCTGAAGTTGAAAATATCACCAACAAAAAGCAATTCAATCAAATGAGCAATATACTTCTATAATTGAACTTAATTTACCTTTGAAGGATGCTGGTTGTCTGAAGGCTGAAGGATGTTTGTGCGCTGAAAATGTGCAGGCTTCTCAACATCCTTATGAAACCTAATACCAACTCTCCATCTCCAGAATCACTTACTTAGATTTGTGAACAGAATCTACTATTAAGGTAAGTAACAAGAAATAAATAGGCCTTTCTTGTTGAAGATGAAAGTCAAAACCTTACCTCCATGATCACTTATTTCAACTTATAAATTTAATCCACTATCAAAATAAGCAATGACAGGGGTTACGCTCAAGGATGATGAAAGATAATTGGTGATTTGAAAGGTTGTTTGACTATGCACTCACGCCTAGTGGAGGTTAACATTCACAATCCTCCGTGAAATTAATAGGGCACAAAATCTATTTTAACATATATTTTTTTTCATGGGTCGTTTTTGTCTTTTCGTGTTTTTTGGTGGGAGAATGATTGTCTGTTTTGAGACAGGCCTCTAAAGGCATGCCATTGATTAACACATGATGTCATGTGCTTTTGAATTTGATGTCTTTTATTGACCACCTACTTTTTCAACTGAACACTTTTTTGGACCCTTTTACCCCCCAAAACAAGACATGTTTATTTATAATTCATCATATACACTACAGAAGCATTTTTATCACAGAACATTTGCTTCGAATTCGAAAACACCTCATACATCAATCAATGGCACAACTACTTATTGTCTGTGTATTCTCCAGTGAGTTTTGGAGGAGGGTGTGTTAAGGACCAAAGTGGATTGGGAGCACCCGCTCCCACCCCACCCAACAAAAAAGGCATATCACTTGTGGGTGTTGATGTGCCCACCCCAGACATTGGCCGGTGGTTAGCATTAGTTATGGGGAGCGCTCCCAAACCTCCCTCGTTAAAGATAGGAGTTGAAGCTAGCTGACTATTACCGACGATTCTAAACTCAAGGGAGGTGGGGGCAGTATTTTATTTTCAGATATCTCAAAACCTTAATTAAGATGGCCAGTCCCTTGAGAATTTGGTAGGACTGACTACAGTCATGCTAAGATAGGACACATCAGCACCAAAAAGTGAAAAACGTCCCAAAAAGTGTAAGTCACTTTTTCATCATTGATGTGTTAACCCCTAATGTCAGTCCTACCTTAGGGCGAATTTAATTGGTCTTAGCAAACCTCAGGTCTAGAGAATGAAGGGTTGGATTCGCAGGACCCAACTATTGTTGGATACCAACCCGGGATGTCAGTTGGCCAGAGTTACCAGTCCATGTTGACCCAACCGGTATTCTCAATGTAATCGGGTCAAAAGGGAATATGGGAATGGCTGCCAGGGTGGGGAATGGAGTTCCTATTGACCCCCTTCTGAGTGCTATGGAATCGGAGACCATGTCAAGAATAAATTTGCGTGAAGAGATGAGCGTAGAGAAGACAAGCCTGAAGAAGAAGAATACCGGTCATGGGCCTCATGGCTACTAGAGAGAGCTTTAGGCGTCTGGTTGCCCTGAATTGAATAGAAAAGGATAGAAAAGAAAAAAACCTGTAATTTTCTATTTTTGTTCCTTTGATTGTTTAGTCGCCAAGAAAAAGAAAAAGAAAAACTTATGATGATGATACTTTTAACATTGCTTATCCTCCTGCACTGTTCTATTGTTTGTGTTTCACAATACGCTCTATCAATGTGCAAATACATAATGGTTTGTCAAATACATAATGGTTTGTCTTACACTAACGTGCTTCTATATACAAGGTCTATTTCTTCATTTCCTTTTATGTATTCCTCGTACATATAGATCTTTAGTTCTTGTGACATAATCATCAGAAACTGTTTTGTAACTTCAGACAAATGAATCTTATGCAGGAGCTATCACAAGTGGAAACAATGCTTTGATATTGTTGTATGGGACCCTGATGCTGAATTTGAAATCAATGAGAATTATGCTAAGTTTGTTAAGAACAACGTTATGTTTTCTTTTACCTGTGATTTTTCTTAGTTACCAAACTTGCCTTTTGTGTTTAGAGTTTTAGGCCTTGGCTTGCTTTCGCTTGGTTATAAAGAAACTCTTTCCATTTTTTTTTCGTTAATTTTCACCCAAACAGTAAATAAAAAGAAATCCATATAATTTATCGAAAAAAAAAGTTGACATTTCACTTGACTAAACAAGGTGACATTATCCGTTTATCGACAAAAAAAAAAAAAAAAAAACCATATAATTTATCAGTTTGAATAAACAAAGTGACATCTTGATGCAGCGGAATAGCAAGGAGAAGAACATGTCGTCTCCTTTGTTGAAAAAAACCCTAAACTTTACCAAGAAAGAGAAACTCATTCTAAAACTTTTATTAATGAAAAACTGAATTGCCTTGAAGGCTACAATGATTTTAATAGAGAAAATAAACCCTAATTCGTGTTAGACACGAAATTAGGCTAATTTGGTAAATTTTACCAAAAATAGAAATTTGAGTTAATAATAAAATCAAATACTACTATCACTAAGAAACATCCCAGAACAAACGGGATCTTATTCTGACTTCTAAATAGAAAGTTAT
>JAOXJP010222979.1:0-11670 GCA_025762735.1 Platanus orientalis | reverse complement strand
TTTGTGGTGTCATGCTAAAAAATGGATATAAGTAGAGTCGAGCGGATCACAAGTTCACAACCTCTTTGCAAAGCATCAGAAAGAGAAGGTGACAACTCTCATTGTCTATGTAGACAATATTGTTGTTACAAATGATGATCAGTGTGAGATTAACAACTTGAAAGGTTTTCTTGGAAAGGAGTTTGAGATTAAGGATTTAGGGATTCTCATATACTTTCTTGGGTTTGAGGTTGCTAAATCCAAGGATGGTATCTTCTTGTCCTAACATAAGTATGTTCTAGATCTCTTTCAGGACTTTGGGATGTTAGGGTGTATACCTTGTGAGACTCTCATTGAGTCTAACCACCACTTGCAAGCAGATGAGGGTCACTAACTTATTGATATTGGTCGTTATCAGAGATTGTTAGGCAAACTTATTTACTTAACCCTGAATAGACCGGATATCTTTTATGTTGATGGCGATGTCAGTCAATTCATGCATGCTCGCATGATGAAGCATCTTGAGGCAGCAAGTTGAAAATAATCTGTAAAAAAATAGAGAAAAAAAGAAGAAAGAAGAAAGGAGTATAGGAGAGAGAAAGAGATAGAGAGTTTGAGAGAAATCATATGAGAGTATCTACTTTGTATACGTATGTATTATTGATTATATAGTAGGGCTAGATGTGTACTTTCATCCATACCCTTGTATGAATACATAAGTACCAGAAGAATACATATATCAGATTGAGACTATTATACCCTCTCCTTACATACTTATACACTTGCCTTCAATCTGGTGTGTAAATGGAACATATGCCAAGCTTGCTAACTAAGAGCTGAAATGTAGAATTACTCAGCCCTTTAGTTAACAAGTTTGTAAGTTGCTCATTCGTTTTAACAAAAGGAATGCAAATCTTCCTAGACATGATCTTCTCTTTGATAAAGTGACGATTTATTTCAATATGCTTAGTTTGATCATGTTGAACCAGATTGTAGGCTATGCTTATAGCTGTTTTATTGTCATAGTATAAGCTCATCAGATCTCTAACTGGAAAACCCAATTTAGACAGTAACATCTTAGCCATAACAGTTCACATATGCCATGACCCATAGAATGATATTCAGCCTCAACACTAGAATGGGTCATAATACTCTTTCTTTCTTCGCCACATGACTAACTTTCCTCTAACAAAGGTATAATATCCTCAAGTGGACCTCATGTCAGAAGTAGAATCTGCTCAATCGGCATTTGTATATGCCTAAACTCATAATCCATCCCTCCTTGTGAATACCAATCCTTTACTTGGGCTATCTTTGAGACATCGGAGTATCCTATATACTACTTCCATGTGATCCGTGGTAGGGGCATGCATAAATTGGCTTGTAACACTCACAACAAAGGCAATGTCTAGGCGTGTCATGGATAGATAAATGAGGTGCCTTGACAACCTCCTGCATCTATCAACATCAATGACCATCCTTTTCTCTGAATTGCTAATTTGGGTCCATAGGAGTATTAGACGGCTTACACCCTAACATGCGAATTTCAAAAAGCAGATTTAGAGTGTATTTTCTTTAAGATATGAAGATACCCTTCTTAGAACGAGCTACCTCAATCCCAAGAAAATATTTAAGTTTTTCCAAATCTTTTATCTCAAATTCTTTGGTTAAATAACACTTTAACTACTTCATTTCAGCTTCATCATTGTCTATGACCACTATGTCTTCAACACAAACTATCAATGTAGTCACTTTGCTGTCTTGTTGCTTACCAAATAATGTGTGGTTAGCCTAACATTAGATATATCCATATGCTACCGTGGAAGTACACAACCTCTTAAACCAAGCTCGAGGAGACTGTTTCTGGCTATAAAGAGTTTTTTTCTACCTGCACACCTTACCTTTACTTGAAGCAATCTAAAATCCGGATGAGAGTTGTAGTTTTTTGCAAACTTCTTGCTTGAGGTCACCATGGAGGAAAGCATTCTTCACATCAAATTGTAGTAATGGCCAACCCTATTTGGAAGCCAAGGAAAGGAGAACACGAATGGTGTTCATCTTCCCTACGGGAGCAAACGTCTCTTGGTAATTGACTCCGTAAGTCTGTGTATATCATTTTGCAACCAATCTAGCTTTGTATTTATCCACACTGTCATACGGTTTTAGCTTATTTGTGAAAACCCATTGGCATCCAACAAGTTCTTTATTTCTAGGAAGATCCACAATTTCTCAAGTGTTGTTTTTCTTAGACTCCAAACCCGCATCTCTTCTTCTATAGCCTCATTCCACCTAGGTTGAGGCAAAACTTTGTACACACTGTCAGGAATAGAAACAAAAGACAATGCAATAGAATAGGAACGATTAGAAGGAGACAAGGCATTACAAGACACATGATTTGCAATTGGATATTTAATACAAGAATGGACACCTTTCCTCAACACAATAGGAAAGTCTATATCATCTACTACGGTGGAAGCAGAACTAGAAGAATTACTTGGATCCGAACAGATATTATGGGAAGGAACAATATGATCTTCAATGATGACTTCTTTGGATTTCTGTTTATAAAATTGCAGTTGTTTTGTCTACTCCTCTTAACCATCAACGACCTCTAGCCGAATACCCTGATCATTAAAAAATGAAGGTACTAGTAGAGGAGTGGAATTATTTTCCATCACCAACATCAACATGCTCCCCCTTAGAAGAAGATGTCCTAAAGAGGAAAAATAGGACAATCCCATGAAAAGTGACATCTATCAAGACAAACCTCTTGCAAGGATAACACTTGTACCCTTTTTGAGTTGGAGAGTAATCTAAGAAGTTGCTGAATGAAAGAAGTTATATGGGGAAAACTGTCAAGCATGTATTAACCGTTCTCCTTATACCCTTTACCAAATATCGTCCTTGTCTCCAAGTCCTGAAATACACAATGAGATGGAAAGAAAGTTAAACAATAGTTTAAGGACTTGGAAAGATGACTCACAAATAATAGATTAAGTGTGAAATTGGGCACATGAAAGACAAAAGTGAGTGATAAGGTGGAATCACAGAAATAGAATCCTTACCAGCAATTGAAGAATAAGATTCATCAGCTACTTTGACCCTATCATTGCCAGAGCAAATAGAATAAGACAAAAAAGAAGACAGACCCATCATATGATCCAAAGCTCCTAAATCATTGATTTTTGAGTGACTGGGAGTAGTAACAGAGGCATCGAGAACAAAGACTGAAGTAGCTGATCAAGTAAATGAAGAGGTGGAAGCAGACGGAGATGGCTCTAAATTAGCCATATAACAACGAAGGGCCTTAATATGATCTCGAGAGAAACTTGGAGTATTAGTGGAGGAAGAAGGCATGGAATCATGGAATTAGGGACTAGTTCTATAGAAGATCTAATAGAATGAGCACTGGATTGGGTTTGAGTACGAAAGCCTCCTCGACCACTACTAAAAAAGAACTACATGATAACCCTGAAACTCCTGATGAGGTCTACCATGAGATCCCAACGCATCTCCTTTGTGTGTTTGTAGTGACTACAGTGTTCACACTTTAGTTTGTCTCTATCATTCTAAAAGGATCCACTTCGACCTCCACCAGCGCGACCATGTCCCCTATGTTGAGAAGAGGAATTTGATGCTGAACAATCAATTAGAGGCTATTGTAGTTGAACCATAAGATGTTTATGATCTTTCTCTTGTGACAAGTATGAGAAAACCTCATCCAAGGGAGGAAGGGGATCTTTCACAAAAATATACACGCGTATAGGCTCATAGTCTGGGTGTAAGCCAACTAGTAACTCAAAGATGTTTCTTCAACCTCCTGATTGTATAGTGTTGCATTCTCAATAGATTGAGCTTTGAAGGTCTTATAAAAATCAACCTGCTCCCAAAAACTACAAACTATGGAATAATATATAGCCAGAGGCTGATCACCCTATCTCAATTGGGACACCTTTTGGTACAAATCATACATGCATGCATTATTACCTCTCTTCGAATAAGTCTTCACCACATATTCCCAAATTGCCTTAGCTGTAGGTAAGAATAAGTAATTGTTGGCGATATGTGGCAACATAGAGTGTAGAAGCCATGATATAACCATTGCATTCTTTGCTTCCCATTTGGCAAACATAAACTCCTTGAACTAGATATTGCTGCATCTCCAGTTCTATATAACTTGGTAGATTGGGACTAGTTCCATTAAACTAAACTTAGTGATAAGTGTATTGGGGGACTCATTCACAACCCCACCAATATTGTTTTCTTTTTTATTTGCTGATGTACCAGAATTTTGACTCACCATAGACATTGTATTATTCGGGCAAATAAAAAAATAACACCTCCAAGCAACAATCAGACCTAAACAGGTTTGAAAAAAAAACTACACAAGGCTACACAGCCTCCTAATCAACCCCAACAATGCACCAACTAGAACATGTAGACTCCACCCACATAACGACTGGGAGTTCAGAAAATGCCCTAACAACTTAGAAATAGCCAAAACAATTACCAATAACATTCTGCAAAGAATCATACAACCCCTAAAGAATCCCAGCATACAACGGAATTGCACGGATTAAGAAAAAAAAGCACAACTCAAGTTAAAGGAGGGGGAGGGGTGGTAATCTAATTCTACGAAAAACGTCATTGCGTATTCAATACTCAACCAAATTGAGTGAGACTTGTTGCATCTGGTTCCTTATAAAAGAAATGGCTCATCCACTTCAAATTAATCATAGAAAAAAAAACCTTAATATGATTAGATTGAACCAATTCATTAAATCTGGATTTTTTGAATTTTTCCACAAAACTCTCAAAAAAGATACTTCACATCATTTTTTTTTGCAAAAATGTTGATAATTATTGATAAATCATGATGTACTCACTAATGAAGTTTCGAGGTCTGACACACAGTATGACCTTTGTTGAGGTCAGCCTACGAAATGATTGACGTCAGCCTACTTCTTGTCTCACAAGTCGAGTTTCGTAAGAACCATACTCCTGTTTTGAGACCAAGTTGAAAATCAACTTCTTTGAGTATTTGGATTTGCATAATAATAGAGAAAAATAAAAAGAAGAAAGGAGAAGTGATAGAAGAGAGAGAGAGAGAGAGAGAGAGAGAGAGAGAGTTTGGGAGAAATCGTATGAGAGTATCTATGTATTATTGATTATATAGTAGGGCTTGATATGTACTTCCATCCATACCCTCGTATGAATTCATAAATACCCGAAGGAATACATATATCAAAATGAGACTATTATACCCTCTCTTTACATACTTCTACATAACATACCATATTCTTCGTTACTTGAAGAAGAATCCAGGTAAAGGGCTCTTGCATAACAAGTTCTAAGATCATCAAGTTGAACCCTTTTTTGATGCTAATTGGGCCGACTCTATGAATGATAGGAGATCCACTTTAGGCTACTGAACCTTTGTCGGGAGTAATTGATGCAGACATGAGAGGTAAGATGGGATCCATACACGACCTTGGTGGAATCCTCACACGAAGACACATAAGAAGGCACATGGAGACGCATGATGGAGTCTTTTAGAGTTATTTTATTGTTTTATTTAATATTTTATGAGTTAATGGAGTTTAAGACTTGTGTGGCCTTTTAATTTTTGTTTTTTGGTATTTTTGTAATAAGGCATGATTGCCAATGGTATTTTAGTAATTTTAGAGAGTCAACAAGTCAAAGTGGATCCCTCTTAGAGTGCTGGTCAAAATCCTTTAGAAAAGCTTGATTTTGGTAACTTTTGTTTTTAGAAAGTTAAGCTTTAATTAGTTTGGAGTTTAGGAAAGTCTTAGGTTGCAAGTAAGCTAGTAGTTTGGGAGTTTTTAATTTGGTTTCTTGTTATTTTCTTGAATTTGTGAGTCTATATATGAGGTTGCACGTTTTTGTACTGGTATGATGAAGTTAATAAAATTTTTAGCTGATTCCTTGCTCTCCATGAGTGAAACTCCTTCTCTTCTTCAAGTTTTGTGCTAAAGCTTAAACCTAGATAGGGTCTTCCTAGGTGTGGGGTAGGGTTTCTCCACAAGGTACACTTTTCTCTTCTCTTCTTTCTTCTTCTTTCCTCTTTCTTTGTTCTTGTTATTATTTGTTGTTTTTACTTTCTCTATTAAAGAATCTTAAAACGTTTGAGTTTTCATGATTTGATAAATCAAATCAACTCCAGAATTCAGGAAATTTTAACCATAGATCATTGATATACGTCAGAATCTACCATTAAAATTTCGTAAATTTCTAACTCATCAGTAGGGATATTTTGGTAATTTCAGGTTTTGCCCAAAATTTTTAGAATTGCACTTTTGGGTTTTTTTTTCTCTTTTCTCCGTCTTTTCTTGTTTCAATTCTTCTAAACCCCTCTAATCAAGTGTCTTCTTCTATTTTCACTAAATCTTGATTACTTAAAGTGTCCTTAAAGTTCAATTATTGGTTCTTTAACTTTATTCTTGCTTCTGTTACATCACTTTGGATTTTTTTTTTTTTTTTTTGTTGAGATTCTTGGTTATCATTTTACATCAACTTTGCTATCATCTCTATTGTCCTACATTAGTAACATTCTTAGCATAATAAGACACAACCTATTGTAGCACGATTGAGTGTTGAAACCGAGTTTAGAGCTATAACTCATGGGATTTGTGAGATGTTATGGATACAAGGCTTCCTTAGAGAATTGGGATTCATCTCCCAATTCCTATGTGGTTGTATTGTGACAATAAAGCTGTCATTAGCATTACTCACGAACTTATCTAGCATGACAAGAACAAGCACATTGAGGTTGACAGGTACTTCATCAAGGAAAATTTACAAACTAGGCAGATATGTGTAGCCTTTTTAAAGATTGCAGATCAGTTGGTTGATGTGTTCACCAAAGGCTTATGTAGTCCTAGTTTTACTAAAATTGTTAGCAAGCTTGGTATGCACAACATTTATATACCAGCTTGAGGGGGAGTGTTGGTGTAAATGGGACTATATATAGGTAAAATATGTAAGGGTACATAGGTCTTTTAGTTGTAGAGAGGTATACTTGTAAATAACTAAATGTATTTTTTATTTTTTTGAATATATGTCATAAGTATGTTTAAGTCTCTCTACACTCTCCATACGAATTCCCCCCAATTCTTCTTCTTTTTCTCTCTTTTTGTTTTCATCTTTCTTCCTCTACAAACCCTAGCTTATTTTGCAACACCTACAATAGAGATCCACTCATAACCTTAGATAGAATTACAGACTTGGTTCCTGTGCATGAGAACCCCCTGAAAATACAAATTCAAGGGTTCAATTTGGGCCTAAATTTAATATTTGGAGGGGTCAATTGTCCCAAACCAGGGGGCTAGAATTAAGTGTTCGATTCTCCCATTTGTGTTGGCCAATCAGTGTGGTATCCCTTGGATGGTTTGGCAAACCTGTTCATAGAGATTCTTGTATCTTTTGTTTTTTGTGATCCCTGAGGTCTCAGGGGTGAAAGTGTCACCCTAGGTGGCTATGATCTTCTGATCAAAGCAATGATGCCCACAAACCTAACAAGGGGCATCAGGCCCTACAAGATTGATGCCAATACGAATGGAAAGGCAATGGTTTACAGCAATATGAAAAGAAAATACTGAATCCCTTTGATGTAATTGTTAAAAAATCTATGATGGATAGAAAGTGCTCGCACTTTATCCCTCCAATCATTTCTGTAAAAGAGTTGATACATTATCGCCTGTGTAAGTTGGTCTCAATTTTCCTTGTCAAAGTCTGAGAATCAGCATGAAAAATTTGGAAAGAAACTAATCGCATTTTCTAACTTCATATATTAAGCTTGTTGATACACTCATAATAAAAAGAAAAAAAAATCTGTTGAGACAATAATTTTTGTTTTCTGTACAGGAAATCATCATGGAATAGTGGTTTAAGTCTTGAGGAGACCTCCCACATCTCTATCAGAACATAGTGAAGTCAAGGACAAAGGGAGAAAAATGAAGGTTCATATAGCTAAAATTGGCCAGCAATAGATGTTAACACCGACTCACTATGATATCACGTAGTGAGTCCGACATTCATGCCTCAACGAAGAAACTGCACAGTAAATGCTTGGATATAAATGTAAATAGTTTTATTAAATTTAGTGGAATGTCCAATATGTGCCAGTTTTTTTTTTTAATTAATAAGGATTGATAATGGTAAGTTGAATTATGGATTTAGCCCAGAAATAAGGCTGAAATTATGTTGCATGTTTGGGCTTGGCATTGTTAGTGGATGTATTCAACCAAATTTTGGTGGGAAATTGAAAGGCAACTTCTGGTGTTTTTTACTTTTATTAATTCAAAGTCCTGCTAGGAGAAGTCAATTGTTCTATCCCAGCCCAATTAAGGTGACTAGTTTCAACTAAATCATATACTAAGCTTCATAATTATATGATCAGACGTTACAAATAAATTTTCTGGTTTTAAACTATCCATAACACACAATTGTATCCTTAGTGACAAGATGCTATGTTAAAACCAATATACAGGATTTTATTGAATACCTGAAGCTTACTGTAGATATACCAGAATGGCAATAGTAGAAGCAGGAACAAGACCTGCAGAAATCCATTAATGGCAGAAAATCATATTTCATAGTTAGAGATATTTGGAATGGATACAATAGAAGCAAGGGAAAACTTTACTATTTCCCCTAAATGCTTATAATTAAAACATTTTCCCTCCATTATTCCAATTTTTGCTGCTACCCAAAAGGAAAGTGGTAATTTAAAAATCCTGAGACTTTATTATGTGAATGACAATAATACTCTTATAAGCAATTGATGCAACTGAAAAATCAGGTTGCGCTTATAAATAAAAACACAAATTTCCAGAGACTTCCACACATGATTTATATGCACCAAAGCAGGACCCAACCATCTATGGGCCTTACCTAAAAGTTTCTTTCTTAATGCCAATAATCAACTAATGTGATTTTAGTGACCAAAATATCTTGGTGCAGAGTTGATTGTAAAAATATTTTTATTTAATAATTTATCAATAATTTTAAAATAGAAAAAAACTAATACAAATTTCAGTAAGCATTGAAAAGTTCTGAACATTCAATGCCAATTTTATGGGGAGGTAAAACTGTCATACATTTTAAATAGATTTTTTTTTTTAAAAGAAACTTAAGAGTTTTTGTAGAGATGCAACTAAGCATACTAGCGAGGAGAAACCACAATTATTGGTATATATTAGGGGAAAGAATAGAATTTACTCTAAAAGGAAAACAATTCAATATCCACAGAGTTTTGGATGTACCTGCACATATGACAAAACTATTGCAATCCCCAGGAGGCCAATGAAATTAGCCAAGAGGATGTTCAGAATGAATGGAAGAGAATCATCAATGGTGTAAAGATCTGAGGATAATCTGCACAACAAACCCAATATGTAGAATGGAAACATCACAGAGCAAGTTATTTTCCTGAAGACGTGTTATTCTAACCTGTTTAATATTCTTCCACTAGGTGTCTGATCAAAGAAATAAACAGGTGCATTGATAAGCTTATTAAGAAGCTTACAATGCACCTGAACCGCAGCACATAAACCACCAAATGCAAATGAGAATGACCTCACCAAAGTTAAAAGGGAATTTAAAGCACAGAAGATGCAGAGTATGACCTGCACCAATGATCATTTAGTTAATAAGAATAAGAGAATTCTTCTAAATGTCTTCTTGTTTCTTGAATTGTTGAATATTCCTTTATGTTCCTTAAAAGAACCCAGCACTTTTTACGTTGTCTTCCTCCTTCATGGTAGTTTTAAGATAAGGAAAAAACCAATTTCATTATTTCCATGATTTAAATAACTTGAGGATACAACTAAATTACCAGATAAAAAGATGTAGAGTATTTTGTCTTATGGCTTTCTGAAGTGGTATCGACCCAGTAAGACAGCCACAAATCATTTCCATTGCGAGAAGCTTGCATTAAGACTGCTGATATGCATATTACTATTGCAATGGACCATCCAGAAAATGTTGCATAATTTCTACAAAGAATAAGAATCAGCGAACTGTCAAAATTTCCAACCCTTAACTTTGCTAGCCAAAGAAACGGACGAAATATCCAAAGCATACTTCTCTACTTAAATAGAAAAGGCCTGAAATATTTATATGAAATACCCAAATAATTTGTTCAACTTGTGCCTCTTGTTGATAGATAAGGACAAAAAAATTCCTGGAGTTGACTGTATACATAGCAAGAAACTGTGCACTTAAAAAATGCTTTATGTGCATTATTCAACCTTTTGTATTCTATATAAATATATATTTTTTTAATTAAAAAAAAAAATTGTTTTAGGTACGTTTCACTAACTTATACAATAAGAGAAATATACAAGTCTTAGGGGGAAGAACAATAAGAGGAATATTCAGGTCCTATGGGGAAGGAGATAAGAAGGGAAGAAGTCATCCAGTAGGCTTTTTTTCTGGACAATTAGCCTTTGTTTTTCTGATTGTCCAAGAAAGTGCAGTGGATGCTTATGTCCATCCTCAATTGGGTTGACTCATATCTCATGAGATTCTCTGGTGGGATTCATTGAATGTTGATCCTAAACACCCAAGGATATGGGGAACTGCAGGAGCTGTAGCTAATCAGCCAAAAATGACATTCGAATGCAATGAATACTACTCGGAAAAAAGTTTTGACTATATCAAAAGGATTTGGAAGATAAGCAGGATGTGTTGTCTATAATGAATTTATGTAGTCACAGCCCTTTCTCTTCTTTCGTATTTTGCTCTCTTTCTTAAAATTATTTTCCCTTACCTTATAAATTTTTTGCATATCAAAACAGTTCTCTTATAAAAAATAAATAAATAATCAGAAAAATATTACTCACTTATATACACTAAGTTCAACTCTTCCCACTTTCCTCAGTTCTATTCCAATGATTTCTTGTCCTTCCTCAGAAACATCTATACCATTTCCCTCTAGGAGATCTTGTTCGGTTTCACCTGAAGTAGTGATGCTGCTTTCTTGTCTCGTAAGTTGAGAGGAGGAGATTATTGATTCTTTCAGCAAAGAAATTGTTGAATATGGAGAAACTGAGAAGTCAGCTAAGCTTCCCACCCACTTCACAAGTCCTTTATCCATGACTATAATCATATCAGCAGAAGATATTGCCTGTAGAAATAGAAGCAAATACTTTAAATTCCTCTTGCTACACATTTCTTTCTGTAAGTCAAAATAATTTTCACTCTGTTATGACTGTAAGAAGGGTTGGGTCAGTTCTTGGCTTATGGCTCAACCTAGGAACCTGGTATCAAATATCTCGAAATATCTTAAATATCTTCCGACATATGTCTATGTCTATCAGGACCTACACGACATATTTTTATATTGATATGAAACGTTAAGTACATTATAAAAATTCAGTTTTTGGTAAACATGATGTATGATGTTGGTGTGTTTGAGAGAATATTCCCCTTTCACAATGTATTATTGCCTAATATCAACATTATGTTGTTATGATAAAAAAATTATCTGAAAAACGATAAATTTCAAAGAAAATAAAGGGAGGGAGAAGAAGAAGCTGATGATAAGAAAGAAGAAAAGGAAGAGAATCTATTTGTTCCCATATACTTATATGGTTAGATTATAATATTTTTGTCAACCATTATATATGCATGTGTATTTTTAAAGAATATTAAAATACAAGTGTACTA
>JAOXJP010222946.1:0-11670 GCA_025762735.1 Platanus orientalis | reverse complement strand
TGTTGACTTCCTTGAGGTAGCTAGCACTTGAGACTAAGGAATTCTTCAACAACACTTGAGTCTCTTTCGCTTGGTCATCCCGACTTCGAGTCCTTCATCATAGTGCTTTCCCAAACTCTTTTCTTGGACTTACATGAACATACACAGTTACAATATAAAGTCCTAATATATGACCATTACATGTACTTACATTGTTTTGTGCATGGACACTGACAATACATAAGACCTAACACCCTTTTCCTTTGTTCTTCCTTTTGCAAATAGACCTACCTACCCCTCACCCTCTTCTTTAGACACTTTTTTCCTCAATTCCTTATAATGCAAGGATTCCTTAACATCCTTCATGGAGATGGTATCATTTCCATAAAGTAAGGTCATAACAAAGTGTTCATATGATGTAGGTAAAGAACATAAAACAATAATAGCTTGATCCTCATCATCAATCTTAACATCTATATTTTTCAAATTTATAATAATTTTATTGAATTCATCAAGATGGGCTTTCAAAGACATACAATCTATCATCCTTAATGTGTAGAGGCGTTGTTTCAAATACAACCTATTCGTGAGAGACTTTGTCATATACAGGTTCTCCAACTTGAGCCACAACCCAGCCACAGACACGTCATCTACAACCTCTCGCAACACCTCATCGGCCAGGCACAACTGAATCGTGCAGAGTGTCTTGAGGTCGAGTTTTTCTTTGTCGTCTTCCGACATCGTCGCAGGAAGTTTTTCCTTTCCCACCAATGTTTTGGCCAATCCTTGTTGAACCAATAGTGCACACATCTTGATGCACCATAGACTGAAGCTATTCTGCCCGATGAATTTTTCCATTTCATACTTTACAGCCATGTCAAAAATCCTAATCATAACCTAGAGCTCTGATACAAGTTTGTTGTGCGGAAACCTAGATTTGGGATCGTATGCAACAAAGAAGAGAGAAAATAATGCAAAAACAATCACACACAGCAAGAGCAAGACGATTTACGTGGTTTGGCTTGAAGCTTACGTCCACAAGTGAAAACGGAGAGTGAGCTTTCATTATGATTGAAAACAGAGATTACAATGAACAGTGCGACAACATGAAAATCGAGAAACCCCCAAAACCCTAATCTCCACGAGTCAGATCCAGACCCCAAATTGGATACAAAATCCGGGTCAAAAAATTTAAACTGAGGGCCAAGGATTCGCATTGCTTACTTTTGCCCATAAAACGGGTCATATTCGGGTTTTCTTCGAATCGTCATCCGGGTTATATCTCGGGTTGAATACAAGACATTAACCCAACAAATTTAAATTTGACTAGAGTTCCGTAATTTGGAGACTCTGATAGAAGCTACAATTTATATTGATACATAGAATGATTTAGAGCATCAATCAGGTCAGGTTTTGGGTACATGTAAAGTAGGTCATTAGCCTTTTGTTAATAGCCATTACTCCATATGAAGAAGATTTTTGTTCAAGATCTTTGGAGGATAACGTGGTTGAAGAGTCTAAACACCAGAATCCTTAATTTGAGATGCTTCTGAGTTAGAATCAGAAAAGAGGAAGCTAAACAATTACATACTATTGACTCCACATAGGAACTCAACCACATGCAACATATTCCACTTGTGCACTCCGAAATCTGGATATTCACCTTACTTCTCTACTTGTGGTACATGTCAGTTTCTAATCAAGGCCCAAAAGATGATTTCTTATGACATTTATGAGTTTGTGATAGAATCTACATTGGACTCTAGAAATTTGTTTTTATTTAAGCCATATAAATGGAGGTGATGAAAGTGAATTTTGTTAAATAAAGTTCAAAGAAATTTAAACAAGTTCTCAGACAATTCCTCAAATCTAAATTTTTTCAAAGTGCTCAAAGTGCCAAGCAATAAATGGATACTACATTGGGTCGTGGTGTTAATAAGAAGGAAAGCAAGAAACACAACAAATGAGTCATGTAAGTGGAAGAATGTTATGCCTACTCTGAGTTTGTGTTCCCTGGAACAACGAAACATCCTTATCCACATGGTGAATACATAGGCATAGTGATTGCAAGAAGTCAATCATGGAACTTTTGGAATTCAAGGATGAATTCTTTCAAAGATGAAGGTTTTAACGCATGATTGGAGAGTAGAAACCACTGTGTCCAAATTTCCATGCTGATCCCGTGACACTTCAAAACTCGAGGATGGTTTTTTTTTACTAGGTTAGAATGATGCTTAACATACAACTCATCTCGGGTTAATGAGTTAGTTGATTGGATCTCATTTGGACAGAAATTAAGTCTTAAGTTCATCATATGTAGTGTAAGTTTTTCATGTCAAAGCCCGAACCCCTTAATTTTGGTGTATAACTTCTTGATGAGCCAAGTAATGTCATTTATACATGATTCAAGATAGTTATAACCAAAATACAGACAATATACTTGTGTGTAACAAGAATCTTTATTTTTGAGTTGTTTGAAATTCCTAGTTAAGTCTTTAGTTGAATTGGTATTTCTACATTTGTATGAAATTATTAAAAGTCATTTTCTCTTCTTGGAAGTAAAGAAAGATAGAAATTCTATATAAAAAAAATAAAAGCTAGTTAGTTTCTATTTTGAAAGAGTCAAAGAAAGGGAATTAAAGGCTTGGCCTTTCCAATGTTTGCTTAAAATAGGGTCTAAGCATTTCTAATTGACACAATGAAACTGATTACAAAGATTTCTAAAATTGCCTTTCATGTGTGGGTTTTTATACAAATTCATTGTGGTGTTCGTCCATTGATTTCCTTGGCTGAGAAGGTGAGAGACTGGTTCTTAATTCAAGAAAAAGGTACATATTGATGAGGACATCAGTTCCAAGGGTATTTTTCAAACATATCAGAGGTGACAGAGGAGATCCAAGCCCATACTTTGGTTCAGATAGGGTCTCACATGATGTTCCAGACATGGGAGACTTTAATTTTTATGTTTAGACTTTATTTTTATGCTTAGTAGTAGTTGTTTTTATTTGTTGCATATTTATTTATGTCTCTTTGTAGGGAGTACAGATTTTGAGGGTATTTTAGTCCAAATTTGTCTGATTAGGGATTTTTTACTCTTTATTATTTTTAGGGGTATTACGAGGAGATTTTGTCTGATTAAGACTATTTTGGTCCAAAAGTCCATTTTTTGTAATACTCTAGGCGTGGAAGTTTCTATAAAGAGACCCACACACCTCTTTCTCTTTATGCATAATTATTTGAATTTAAAATTTGTCTCTTCTTCTCTCTTGGTTCGGCTAGAACGTGAAGAAACCCTGGAAAGGAACTTGAGAACTCCCAAATTAACAATGGTGGTGGAGGCTAGCCCCTTCCCTTTAGGTTAAAATGAACTATTTTTCCTTATCTCTTCTCTATTTTATTGTTTTCTCAATTTTTTTGTAATCTGAAATTTGTTTAAGCTTTGAGAAATCTCATCACCAGATCAAGGAATCGTTTTGAAGTTGTTTGAACCTACTAGGGTGTTCCCTAGGCTTGGGCGACCCTTACTGTGGTATAGAGGGGCAGAAAAATTCTGACCTAAGGAAATCCCAGAAAGATTCCCTAGGTATAGGCAGCACACCTAGAATTCTGGGCAGAATTTGGGTCTTCAAATTTTTGGTTTGATTGGACTGTTTTTGGCATGGATTTTGGTGGAGACTTTTGCTAGACATCTTCTGAATTTCAGCAACTACAAAATTCAGGTGTTCTCTTTAATTTTCAGCCATATTTTAATTCTATATTTGAGTAGTATTTAGGTGGTTGTATTGGCATATTTTGTGGACTATTTTGGCTATTTTTCTGCGCATTCTATGGACATACAGTCCATGTTTTGTGAGGTTGATTAAACCTTACCCTACCATTTTAATATACCTCGCAAACCCCTAAGGTTCAGCCCATTAATTCCTACTATTTGAGCCACTTGAATTTTAATGCATACTACTTGTTTGATAAAATTCCTAAACCACATTCTTGTGGGATTTTCGGTATGAACAGTCCCTAGGAGCTTTCCAACTCTTTGGAAAATGTCTAATAAGCCTATAATTCATCTTGGTTCAACTCCATAACATGTGTTTCATTTTTCCCATTAATCTCACTACTTTAGCATTCCCATGAAGGTGCTTTTGAACCCCAGAATTTTCGGCCAATAAAAGCTTACCTTTACTTGTTCTCTAATTTAGTTAGTAATCTCATGCATATAAATTATGATTCAATTAGGTTACTATTTTTTTTACCCTAATTTTAATATTGCATATCTAATATAATTGGAAAACCACCTAGATTAGCATGTTTTGGTACTAGTAGGAATCTTGGTTATTGTGCTACCTTATTTATGCTATTCTATGCTTGATCTCCTATAGCACACACTCACTCTCCTACATGCATGCTGCATCACATATCCTTCCAGTTTTTGCCATTCCTGAATTCTACAATTCTAGATCTAGTTTTCTAGGTTCTTGAGTTCTCAAGTTCTACTTTCTAGTCCATCTACCAGTTCTAGTTCCTAAACTTGAATATGAATTGTTGTTCTTGATTCCAATTACCTCTATCTCACTTTTTAATATTTCTCGCTATTCCCATAACTGCATCCATTTCTATATCTAATTGCATAACCCTAGAAACCCTACTATTATCAATCAAGTTACTCCATATCTTTAGTTAAAACCCTAGCCTTAGCCCTATGATCAATTACCCTAAATCATTCATGTTCTCTAATTCTTAATTCCCTAAACCTTTACCTTACCCTATTCAGCCAATCTACTCTAAATTTCTCTAACCCGAATTTCTTAATCTCAATTCCAATTCCTTAAGCTTACACCCTAATTACTCTTCTCCAAGATTCACCCTAAAACCCATTAGTATATTTAACTTTAGAACCCAATTAGAATTTCCTTTTATCTCACAACCCAACTTTCCCTGTGTGACCCGATCAGTAGAACTTTCAAGTAAACCCTATTTTCAGCTTTACCACCTAGTTTGGTCTACATCACTTTTACTAGTTTTCACAAGAGGAATTCTTCTTAACAATTCAGATTGAATGAACATTCCCATGGAAGAAAAAAAGTTATAAAACAGAGAGAAAGGAGGAAAAAAATGAAAATTAAAGCTAAAAAAAAAAAGAAGAAGGATTTTTTTTAAGTAACCACGTTTAGGAACACCTCTTTGTCCTCTTCCTTGATAATGGAGAACCCTATTATATCTTTGCCTTCAAAGATATCAGTCCATATTCTTATTAAGATCAATAATTGGATATACAATGGACTGACACATACAGAACCTGCCAATAGGTGGATGAAGATAATAAATTACAGCTTGTCTTCTCAATCCAGGTTTTCACTCAGTTGAAAATACACGAACATTTGCGAAATTCTGAAAAGCACTCACATTTGGTTCGTTTTGTTAATTATTTGTGAATAGTTGAATATTTCAGCAAATAATTAACTGAATTACCAACTATGAGTCTGAAGATCAGTTACTACATTTTCTTCATCTAGGCATGGAGCATTTTATAAGTTCTTGAGTTACTTAAAGAAAAACCAACCACATCAAGGGGAAGGCCTGGGCTGAATAACCCAAGATTCAAATTTGCACACAAAATTTAGCAGTTCTACTCTAGGCTTTAAAGACTGGAAAGTTGGTAAAGATATTTCTTGGAAAAAATTTCCCATCTACCTGAACAAGGCCTTTGTTTCACTTCTATCTAAAATTGGTGGATGATCACAGAGTGAAAGAACCTGAGAGACAAAGGTATGTCTACAGTTAGGGATTGCTGAAGCTGGCACCACAAAATAACACTTTCTACTATATGTTACAATCATTCATAAAAAATAAAAATAAAAAACTATAAGTTACAATTAACCAACCTCTCGGAAAAAGGTAATTGGCTGCTGACCAAGAGATTGAGGGTTTCCAATATTGCAGTAAAGGATCTGTACAAGAGAAGGAGAATCTCAGTAACAGAATTGGAACATCTTGGCAACATGTGTATCATAAGTACAACAAGCCTAAGATTTTGGTTAATTCAGAATATCACATTCCTTTTATGAATGTTTGGGAGGCAAATACTGCTGCAGATATTCTGACCAGAGAAGGAGCGCTAAAAACATTTTTTATGTATTGGGGCCTTTCTTTAAACTTCCTGTAATTTCTTCTCCTTTGTTCATTCAATAAAAGTCACTACTAGCAAGTTATATTAGCTTAATTCTGCTAAGTCCACTTGCCAGACCTCCATGCCAATTCCAAGTTAAAACCTGTTTTCCATACGGTGGCACTTGGCATGGAAATAGGCAAAAAGATCAAGTAACCTATTTAATAAAGGTTATACTGACGTGATTAAAATAACGACAATAACAAAAGATTCAAGCGGAATTAAAGTATTCAGGTATAGGAGGAAACTTTCAACCTAATACTAAGAAAATAGTTCTACCAAAATTAATCCAATTGTCCATCAATATATGAAAAAAAAAGTAAAAGAAAAAACTCACCTCATTAAAGGGATGAGAACCTGGCTTTGCTTGTAATTCTTCTTGCAAATGCTGTAAAACACAGAATATTAGAGAGAACTATTTGTAAGATGAGCTAAATTAGATAGGCCACATTTCAGATTCAATACGTCTAGCTCCTCAATCTTGACTGATCCAAACTTATTATACATAAACAACTCTTTCCCCCCTTGGATGACCATGAGAAAGTAAAAAATTCTTAATTACAATATCATATGGCCAAGCATATGCATAACCTATGACAACCTGAACAGTCCAAATGCAGAAACACGGGTTCATCCACTAGCAAATTCCGTTAAAATACAGTATAGAGATTAAAAGATTGTCTTAGTTTTAGGATTATGAGCTAGTTTCCTCAGATGTATTCAGTGAGCTTTTGAAGCATTGATTGTGGTTACTAGTATTATTATCATTATTTTTTCTGAAAGTAAAGTTAATAAAAAGAAAAGAAAGTTGCATATTCAAAAGTAAACCCAACCCATTTTATCTGGGACTACACAAGAGCAAAAGCAGCAACCAAGTTCAATGGCCCGTGAAAACAGTAAACTCCACTCCAATATCAGGCTAAAAGGGTTAATATCAGCAAACTTGAGTGCTGACTCCCCATAAATCATCATCCATTTCATCTTCCCTTGAAACATATCAATAGCACTATAAAATATACGACTGCTACTCCCTGTCCATAAGCCCCAGCAGATTGCTTGAGGAAGCATTTGCCAAAGCGCCCATTCATTAGAATCAAATGCTTTCACCCCCCAATTTTTAACAAAATCCATAGATTCAGCCACAATCCTGAAGTTCAAAAGACTTATAAATCTGGCTCCAAAGGCTACATGTGAACTGGCAATGAAGTAGTAAACTCTTCACATTCTCCTCAACTTCCTTGCTATGCACCTACTACCTATCAAGTGGTCCACTGTGAGAATCCTGTCCAAAGTACCATTCCACGAAAAGAATGAGACCTTGGATGGAACGGTCTCTACATAATATCACGTGGGTATGACAATCCTCATCTGTAAGGAAGAGAAGGCCAATTTAACTGGAAATAACCACCCGAACTCACCTTCAAAGACTTTGATCTTCCAACTCTAATGAGAAAGAAGCAGCTGCACCCTCTCTACTTCCCAGTCATTAAGATTCTGTCTAAATGATAGAGTTGATACATGATTCTCCAACCCTCTTTGTTGACTGCAAGGAAATAGAGATCAGTGAAGTCCACTTTGAGGCATGAGCCATCACACCATATTCTGAAAATCTCACCCAACTCCCACTCACCAGATCAAAATGGATGCCCTTCAGGAAAACTCAAATACCTTTAGATCCCTTTACACACGCTTACCTGATAGGAAATCCTAACTTGACTACTATCTCACACACAGTCATGAACTCCATACTTTGCTTCTACCACCCTTCACCCTAAGCTAGAAGTCTCCAAATTAAATCTCTATAACCACTTGCCTAGAGGGCTTGGTGCATAACCCTTAAAACCCTAATCCCAACACGTCCTCCTCCATTGAAGAACACACCTTCGCCCAATCAACCAAGTGGAAATTCAACTTGCATCCTTACCACGCCATAGAAAATCCTTCTCAATCCTTTCCAATCTTTCTGTTGCTTCCACCAGAATACATTACAGTGAAAAAACAATAAGTTCGAAGTTTGCAAAGGTGCTTTAAAAGAATAAACTTACCCTCTTTTTGTTGAAATATAATAAGTATATTAACTCATCCCTCTCCTATAACCTTAGGGTTTGAGGACAGACGGTTAATTGCTTTATTTGAGATAGTATCAGAGCAGGTTTTAGGTTGCGAGTTCAAATCCCCCCCTGGACGCAAATATTTGCCCGGGCCTCACACCTAGTTCCCCCATGTTAATTGTACAGGAGTGTCCCTCCTAAGGGGGAGTGTTGAAATATAATAAGTATATTAACTCATCCCTCTCCTATAACCTTAGGGTATAAGGAGAGACGGTTAATTGCTTTATTTAAGAATCCCTCTCTTCTATTAGTTGTAGCCCTTTTCTCCTTTTCCTCCCAATCAGTTGTAGCTATTAATCAGTTGTGTGTGTGTGTTCTTCTAATCTGTTCTTAATTATCTAAGTTTTGTCCTCACTTCCACAAGATACTCTTGGGTCCACAACAGCGTGATACTACAGCCCTAGGCTACCTTAGATAAACTTTGGTATCAGAGCTTATCATCCTGCATCACCCCTCCCCCCTAAAAAAAAGAAAAGAAAAGAAAAGGAAAATGCATGCCAACTAGACACTAGCATTTAGTATAATACCTGGGCATGGGTAACAATCTCTCCACGTACAGCATATTCACATTTTAGAACCTGCAAAAATAAACAACAAAATCCAGCTCATATTAAATGATGATAGGGATATATAAAATGTAGACAATACCAAACTTACATGCTGTGAATATTGCAGCTGTGAATGATAAACAAAATTAGTAGCAAGGAAACAGGACCAAAAGGTAAAACCATTGTGCATTAATGAAGTTTCCTTGATCAACAAAGTTTACTAAACTCAACAGATTTCCATTAATCAGCTTATTTAAGAATTGGGTAGATCTAAGGGAGTATAGGATTTTACACTAGAAATTACAGGCTCCCTTAGAAATAAAGAGAAACCTAAAATGCACATCAAAAGCAGAGAATCAAGGACACCATCATGGAAGTAAAGACACCATGGACACCAACAAGTTTACCAAAAAGAAAAACAACAAAGAATCAAGAACCCTCATGGAAGTAAGGACACCGTCTCTAAGAAAAAATCCATCACTTTAAAGATAAAAATCATAAACCAATAGTATGGTTCCAGCTACCATTTCTATCTGACATTCTCCAAGTTCACCAAAATCTCTAGATCAATCTGTCCCGCCTAAGGGTTGAACACAATTATAAGTTTGCATCTCTGAATAAAATAAAAAAGAAGAAAACCTTGAACTGAGAATCACAAGCAAGTAACCACAACCATATAAAATAAAAAGCAAATCCCAGGAGTACCTTCTTTCCGGACATATTTCACTAAGAAAAACCACTGATCAATCAATAGTCAATAACCAAAATCATTGGAATTATAAAAAAAAAAAAAAAAAGAGTTCCACAAATACAACAACCAAGAAAAGCTAAACAGACCCCTAATTACTCACAGAAGTAAGTCCCTTCTGAAACAGCATAAAGAAAAAAGAATATCACACATATATGCTCAACCAAAATTATTAAACCCAAATCTCAGTACCCCAGATGACCATAGCATGCAACAAATCGATATAAACCATTAATAAAAGTAACAAAAAGTAACTAAAATGTTGAATTCAAATAAACATGATGAGCACGCAGAAGCACAAACTAAATAAAAAACAAATCAAAGCAAAAGAGCCATAAATCAAAAGTAGAGAGAGGGAAAAAAAAGAGAGAAGAAGATAAACCCAGAGACTAAAAAACTAATCACATAGCCATCAAGCAAAAGATCAAGGAAAAATGAAATAAATAAAAAGAAAATAGAAACAAAGTCAAGCTTAAACATCTAGTCAAAACACAGAATATGGAATCAAAAGAAGAAGAAACCAGATAGATGCACATAAACGAAGTAAACCATAACCATCAAGGCAGACCCCAAATCAACAAAGCTGGTGAACCCAGATGCAGAAACACAATATCCTGCAAACCCATATACATAAAACCACCAAACAAGGAAACACTTGAGAGAAAGATACCTTCGGATTGATAGTTTCAACAGTAACAGGAGTAGATGTGGTCGAAGTCATGGTCGGGGGAACTGGAGATGTCGGGAAGCGAAACAGAGAAAACGGGCGTTGAAAACAAATCGATCAATTTTTTTGCTCGGTATGCGACGAATCCCCGCATACTAGTACTTAGCGGATTTTAAAAGCAAATCAATCGCCGACAAGGCCTAAAAATATAAACAAACAAGACAAATTCCTGTGGCTGGCCCACAGTAAAATCGCGTCTGTAGTTTTTTTAATTTATTTCCGTGGGCTTTGAAGTTGTAGCAATAAATGAAGGGAGCTTATTGGCACCGCACGTTTTTGTAAACACACTTCCCCTATTTTTTTTTTTCCTTTTATACCGCTTTCCTACCTAAAATACCCCTCCTTCTATCCCATACCCCATCCTTATGGTAGCAACCCACCTCTTCCGGCGACAGTGACAGCCCCTTTGGAGATGGCATCGTCTCCTCCTGCAACGGCCCCCACCCCCTCCCTCTCCCCCTCTCTCTTGCACCCCCTTTTTCCCTCTCTTCCTCTTTCTCTCTCTCCCTCATGCACCCCCTCCTCCTTCTCCCTCTCCTTCTCCCTCTCCTTCAAAATTTTTTTTTCTTCCAAATTGGCGGTTTGTGGCCGAATGCCTTCAGGCCCGTTTGGCATCATGGTGCTTTAGCTGTTTGGCATCATAGTGCCAAACGGGCTTGCATCGTAATGTTGAACCGGCCTAAAGACGTTTAACATCACGATGCTGAATGGACCATTGATTTGAAGAAAAAAATTCTAAAAACTAGAAAAAAAAATTGAAAGAGAGGGAGAGAGAGAAAGAGGAAGAGAGAGGGAGGAAGAGGGAGAGAGAGAGGGAGGGGGTGGAGGCCGTCGCTGGAGGAGGTGGGTTGCCGCCGAAAGGGTGGGGTGTGGGATTGAGGGAGGGGCATTTTAGGTAGGGGAGGGGGTATAAAAGAAAAAAAATAAGGGGAGGTGTGCTTACAAAAATGTGGTGTGAATATAGGCTCCCACAAATGAAATCTTTAATATGAATATGAAATTTTTTGGATGCACAAATGGGTCCTAACGTCAGAAGCGTGATAGGCCCATAATCCACAGGTTGTAGGATCGAAACCTGACATATCATAAAGAATTTTAGAAAGAAAATGTTCTGTGACAACAAAGTGGGCCCATAACCCACAGGTTCTAGGATCGAAACCTCACATACCAAAAAGAATAGGAAGAAAATGTTCTGTGATGACAAAGTGGGCCCATAACCCACATGTTCCAGGATTGAAACTTGGCATACCATAAAGAGGGCTAGGATTAGGTACAAAAATCAGTTTTTCCTAATGTATTAGAATGACATCAGGGGGATGACACATCAGTGCCGAAAAGTGACTTTCACTTTTTGGGGGGTGCTTATCACTTTTCAATGCTGATGTGTCCACCCC
>JAOXJP010222945.1:14364-25604 GCA_025762735.1 Platanus orientalis | reverse complement strand
TACTTAGTCAATATTAAAAATACTACATTGAAAATATGCAATATATGCCACTTACATGTATATCATGAGCATATTGAGCACACAATTCACCACATTTGTTTATGTGGGTTAACCTCCATAACTATAACTTGTTGGGCTCTTCCCCAGTCTCACAAGAACGGTGCCATTAAACACACACATACACACACACATATATATACATATATACATGTAAATTAATTGTCAAGATACACATAAATAAAAACTTAATGAATATGAAATACGTGCATATGAAAAATTAAATTAACTCACATTCTCATATCTAATTGCTTAAAATGATTTACAACTAGTAATATGTCTTCCTCTTTGTTTTCCTCGATTAGCCTTATTTCTATCGCTCATCCTCAGCATTAAATAAATATAATATCATATATTATTGTATACAATAACAGTTGTAATGCACGCAACGACATTAGAAAATCAAATTACTTACATATTATTACATGTATATTCATTCTCATGCGAAGACACCATGGGGAATGTTTCGAAGACGTTTTTCATTAGTGTCATATTTCTGGTAATGCTTTATGTGCAAATGGGTGTGTTGCTCTCGATAAAGTTATTTACCTGTTGTAAAACCTTCTTCTTTATCTCTGGCAAGTCTCTAAGGTTAAAAGTATCCTAAAGACATAAATAATGAATTAAATTAAATTAAAGGAGCCTAAATAATAAAGAAATAATAAAAAAACAAATAATAAATGAACACAAATATATAAAATTCTAGTAATCTAATTTTCTTATCTATATCCTATCGTATATAAAGTTCTTACTCTTATCGGGCACTTCCGTCTACACATGCACAACCACACATGCACAACCAATGTCGTGTATTGTTTGACTAATGAACCTAACTTTGAAACAAATTTCTCATTATTCATGTCCACAAGCACGCCTTTATACACCTGTAGAAGTACCGACAACTTCTGTTTGTCACTAGCAAGCAATGCTTTTGTTGTTGCAATGCCTCGTGATGATCCTCGTCCTTTTTTCTTTCTAGATGTGGAGGCTACTATTCAACACAAAATAAAGATGTAAATATAAGTTTTATGTCAGTAATAAACAATAATTTATCAATACATTAATAAGAAAAAGAACTTTACCACCTGATTATGTCTCCCTTATCTAACTACTCTATCTATGCATGCGTGCTACCCAATGCCTCCATTTCAAGATGTGTAGGTTATAACTCATCCATATATGGAACGATAATATAAATTGCATTAAAAAATCAGTTAGTATATTATATATTTAAACAATAAATATATTTATACATTTAGATATATTAGCATGAGCTGTACTTCATTGATGCTCCTCATGTTAGGCTTCTCCCTCTACCCTCATAATCTTATCTCATAAACTTTAAATGGACTATAACACTAAAACAATGCAGCGGTTGATATAACAAAAGTAATTTTTAACAGTATACTTTTAGGAAGTTTTTTTACAAAAATGCCGCCTAAAGTGAATAATATATTGCGTTTTCCATAAAAAAAATTGCAGAAAAAGAAGAAAGAAATACATGTTTATAAAATGACATACGAACAAAAATACGCAATGCTTTTAGACGTTGCCTATTTTTGTTTATACAACATTTTATAAACACTGAGTAAAGAAACTGTAGTTTCTGTCATGTATCAGTGCAAAAATAATATCTACAACGTTTTTAAAAGGCTGTATAAAGCCAATTAAACAACATTTTTAGAAGCGCTTCCTATTTTATATTTATGCAGCATTTAAAAAACACAGTATAAGATAAATTGGCACGCCAAAAACTCTCCCCTATTTTTTCCCTCCCTCTTCCCCTATTGTTTTTTGATAAACTCTTCCTCCATTTCTCTTTCCAAAGCCCAGTTCAATCCCTTTAGTGTTTGAATGTGGGCAATCTTTCTCCATGCAGTAGGAGGATTTTCTACCTCACACTATCCCTCCTTTGGTGATAAGGAATTCTTGTTTTGCATCACCGTCAATCCACCAAACTCCCTCTGTCACCTTCTTTTCCAATTGTGAGGAGAGCCTAGACCACCGCCGGAGATCCCTCGTCAATGATTTGTGAATCAAAGCTTTAAATGGTGTATTCGTTTCTAGAAGAGGTTTTAGAGCATATTTTCTCTCTGCACTTCTGTCTCTCTTCTTCCCTTCTCTTTTTCTCTTCTTTAGAAACACACAGGCAGGGAGGGGCGGTGCTACTACTCCGGCACCAACGACCCCCCTATTTTCTTTGTTTGTTTTTCTATTTTCCTCTTTTCTCTATGGCTCCCCTCTCTCTAATCCTTTTCTCTTTTTCTCAACTGAACACACATAGGCAAGGGGATTTTGGTGCTCTTGCTCTTGCCAACAAACCCTCTTTTCTCCTTGGCTCTCTTTCCTCTCTCCTTGCTCATTGCTCCTGTCTTTCTCTCTTTCTCTCTCTACCAGTAACTAAATTTCCCTTTCTCTACCAGCAACCAAATTTCTCTCTTTACCAGCAACCAAACTTCTCTCTTTACCAGCAACCAAATTTCTCTCTCTGCTAGCAAACTTCTCTCTCTAGATTGCTTTCTCCCTCTTTATCTCTCTATGAGTAGCGTTGGGTAGAGAAGATTGGTTCAACTAGTTAGTCCCAGAATCAATCTCATACGGAGTTTAATTTTCATATCAGGTTCGGTAAAAGTGTTAAATTGTGATTATTTATCAATTCATTTGTTTTTCCTTAATCAATTTCAAACATAAATGTTTGAGGCATTTTAGATGAGTGATATGTATGTGAGATTGTTTAAGGAAGATTGGTTCAACACTGATTTGGGAGAAGAAGTTGATCCTAAGCTTTCTTGGATGAAGAAAGATTTAGTTGTGGGTGGAAAGGATACCAAGGAAGCTAACAATGATTTCTTCTTGGTTGTGGTAAAGATAATGGATCACTCGGTGTGTTTTAGTTAGCTCTTTTAATTCCTTTTCAGTATTCATGTTTAATATATTTTGCTCTGTCTTGACATATTTCTTTAAGGTAGTTTTCAGTAATCTACATGATAGCAATATTATCTTCAGATGATGATGTTCATTCTAGTTGAAATTGCAACTGGTGGTTATTTGACTCGTGACACCACACGAGTCAAATAACCTGTTATAGAAACACACACTTCTTATCTTTTTTCCTTCTATTTTTCTTGTCTCTGTGCATGAATCTGTTAGTTGCGGTATTGTTATTTCAATATTCTACATACATGTGCACTCTACTATTAACTACGAAAATTACTTAAATAAAATAAATGAAATACTTACTTGATTCGGATGATGTAACTTCACTTGATTTGGATGATGTAACTTCACTTAAGTAGATCAAGGCTAGTGTTAGACACTATGTCCTTAAGACAGATTCATCCCTCGCACTGGTGCTAATGATTAAGTCGGACGTCTATCTCCCAGGATACAATGATCTATGTCTGGCGAACCGACTCGTGTTGTACTTTCTCTCACACACTACACTAACATTAATGCACTATGAGACACTAAACCCTTAAAACCGAAAATTTTGAATGAATGAAATGCATGAGGGACCTTTTATTTATAGAAATTTTGGTGTCTGTTGGGAACAGGTGTAGGGACACATCCTTTGATTCCGTACAGTCACCAATGACCAATAGCTGCAATCTAATAGCCACCTACACATCCGTACTGAAAGGGAATGATTTAAGAGACACTTACATGTTCATACGGAATGGACATGTGTCAAGAGGTGTCATTTAATAGCCACATGTGAATTATAAATAAAATTTATTTATTTTTCTTATTGACCCAACCCGGTTCAGTGCGCGTGTGTTAAATATAGGCCCAGCCCATGTTGGCTAAGTTCTCTCTCATCCACAAAACAGTGGTGCCCCTTGGGTCCCAAACTTATGTTCACCATTAGTGTATATGAACACACATAAATTTTTGAGTTAGTCCATGTGGGACTATTCAAATTTCACACACTTTTACCAGTTTTACCAGTGATCAACTAGACACTTTTGGAGATAAGTTTCTCATTCACCATTGATGGTTTTGAGCATCCAACCATAGTGAACACAAACCTATGTAGACCCACCTCAAATGACAAATGGATCCCACTTTTATTTTGACACAAACATAACCACCTGATTAGATTTTGTACAAAAATCTGGGTGTTTTCAAAGTAGTTTCCAACATATGATACACCTTCCTACATGTAAGTTTAGAGTTCCACTATAGTGATTTTGATTACATCACTCCATCATATGACATCTCTTTATGTACCAGCTTTATAAGTGATGTGTTCAATGTCACCTCCAATTGTAAAATTTCAGTTATATAAATAATGGATTATCAAATTGCTTTATACATGACTTACCAAAACAAATAATGTATTTACACATTTAATGTGTCGGACATCCATTATGTTACATGAAGATTGCCTATATTATTTAACGAGATCAAATAATTGTTTAGGATTTGGTAAAACAACCTAAAGTTAGCCTAAAGTAAGAATGACATTGGGAGCCAACACATCAGTGCCAAAAACTGAAAAACATCCCCCAAAAAATGTATATCACTTTTTCAATGGCGATGTATCAGCCCCTAATGTCATTCTTACTTAAGTTAATTTTAGGAGCCCTATCAAATCCCACACGTCAAATAATTACCTATATAATAAAAATAAATATATGTGATGATAGAATTAAAATTTTATTTGTCAATCACAAGACTCAAATCCCACATTTCCACCTTGGCAAAGTCCCTACCATTACAACAAATATATTTATATTTTATATGAATGGCTTTTTCAATATACATAATTCCTACATTTAGAGCCCTTAGAATATCACCATTTTTGACAAAAATAACTTATTTTTTGGCTCTAGGACTGAAACGAGTTTATTTAGAGCAAATTCAACACTGTAGCTTAAAGCGTGGTATCGTATGGCATACGCCTACTGCATGGAACACATCCAAAAAATCAAATAAGGTGGGTGATTTTCAATTTTGGCGTTTTTTTCTTCTTCCACTTTGTGGGGCATGTGTCACACACACTGCAGAGGATGCCATGTGAGAGTGCAAAGTAATTTTAAATAAATAAAAAAACAAATTTATATAGCTTTTGATGGCACATAATAAAATGAAGACCCATGTAATCAGCCCATGCAGTTGAGGCAGCTCCATTTTTGTTTTTTTCTTTTTGGTTTCTTATAATTTTATAGTTTTTTGTTCATATAGCTTGAGCTTGAGCTGATTATTGAGGGCGGTGTATTCCACTACTCCCTAGCTCGGTGCTCCTGCCTACCTAAAACATATCGAACCGTTCCCGCCCAAAGCTTCCAAATACCCCATTCCGTACCATCTCCAGTCTCCTACCATTCTTCGACGAATAACCGCCATTAACTTCAAATGGCGATCTCCGACCCCGTCGGAGCGTTCGCGCGCTTTCTCATTTGCCGCCACCATAACGAGATTCGCTCCATTGTTCTCTCCCAAGACCTTATGCTTCATTATCCTCTCCGCATAGAGTAATCCACGAGTTATATTATCTGTTTTTCATTTTCCCTTATCCCGGCTCTCATATTTGATTGTTCTTTAATCGCTCATCTTAATTAACAGTTTCGCCGAGCTTACACAAGATGATCCTCCACTCGCGTACCTCCTCTTCTCACAACCCTCCGAAATCTTGCCACTCTTCGACCAAGCAGCTTGCCGGGTTCAGGTATTGAATTGTGTGATGCTCTCATTATGTATTATAATATCATCAAGACACTGTATTAATTGTGTGGACATGGCAGAAAATCGTTTTGGAGGATTTTAAGGGTTCGGAGCATGCGGGCTTCAAGAATTTTGTGCATGTTCGGATAAATATTAGTGGCTCTCCTTTGGAATTTCCAGGTTTGATAGCTTTCATCTAGTCAAATTTTGTGTGATTATTCTTCAATTTCGCTTTCTTGATTTAGTTTGCGGTTGCTTGGATATCCGCAGAGACATTTCCGAGTATTGGACGTGTGAGAGTGAAGCACCGGGGGATTTTTCTTACTCTCAAAGGGACCGTCATCAGGTCGGGATCCATCAAAATGATTGAAGGAGAGCGGGAATATGAGTGTCGGAAATGCAAGCACAGGTATATTTTTTCTCCCACTTTCATTTGTCATTCTGTATCCTTATTCTGGTTTCTTATTGGTGACTGGTGAGGCCTTTAGATCTAGAAACAGCTACTTAATCTTAGAAAATATCTCTCGTTAAGGTGCAAGAGCAAGGTGCGATGTCAATCTCATAATGTCCTATTGATACCTCGCTTTCAGTTATCTATTGCTTAACTAGTAATTAACACAACCACATTTCCTACAGCAATAGTTCCAACAGCTTCCATCACTTAGCACCCTATCCATACAATAACTTTAGCAAAAAACCCAAATAGAAGAGAATTACATTTGTTGGTATCTCCATTATACGGCATCAACCCCTCTTCATACACAGATAATATAAATATAAAGAAGAATAACCATACTAATTTTGGCATCATCATTACAATAACTAAACTAGTAACAACCCTTGCACAAAAAAAACTACCCTATTAACTTTCTTATGCATCTCCATCCTTACATCACACCCATGTATGACTGTGAATGGTAGCAACATTCCAACTTCATTACGGCCAACCTTGACACTTCACAGTATTGAATTCCAAGCATCAGAGGGGTTTACCCATTTCTTTAATTTTAGATCATTTCAAATTGACATGGGAATCTAACTAGGTACTGAAATTGCCCAATTCACCTTTCTTGGACTAATCAACTCCAAATGTAATCCCTTTTCCCAAACCATGTTTTAGAACTTCATACTCATGTCTTTGTTGGTTTTACTTCTGAAGATTTCAGAGTATCATATTCATGTGTGTAGGCCATAATAGTTTACCTTTTCTCTAATGACAATGTTGAATTGCATACTTTGAGATCAAATATAACTTCTTTATTATGTAATTTATGGGGACAATTATTGTTAATTCTCTTTTTGTCTGCTAAGATTGGTTGCTAATCTTCAGTTGGGTTGACGATGTTATGTTTAGGTTCAAAGTTTATCCTGAACTGGAAACTGGAAATGCTATACGACTTCCATCATCTTGCCCTTCTCAGGTTTAATTTTTCCCCTATCCAATAGTGTATCATGCATTCATTCTTCGTATTTTTTCTCTTTCTCTCCCTCTTTCTCTCCCCTCATCTTCTTCAAATTGCATATTTTGAGGAGTACACTGACAAACTGGATCAAACAATCAAAATTTGTGAGATCAGAAACCAAACCCTTTTTTCCCCATTTATTTTGTTTTTGAGTTTTTCTATGATAATTTAAGGTTTGGTATGTGGCTATAATATTTCACAACAATATATTTGATCAAGTTTTCACGTGAAGTGTTATAAATGCTGTTACCCAGAATAATTAATTATTATTATTATTATTTTACTATCATTTCTCTTGAAACTGTGGTCATTAGTTGGTTCTTTTGATTCATGATAGAGTTTGATGAGAGATCTTTTGTATTATCTAACAGAGGGCTAGACCGTGTGAAGGCAAAAATTTCAATTTTGTAGAGAACAGTATAGTATGTCATGATTACCAGGAAATCAAAATCCAAGAAAGCACTCAGGTTCTGGGTGTTGGATCTATTCCTCGCTCAATTTCTGTTGTTCTCAAGGATGATCTTGTTGACATTGTTAAAGCTGGAGGTACCACATATTGGAAACTCGCTTTTAAGTCTACACCCTGTTCAATTTCTATTATTCGCCAAATGTTATTCTGTCCTATTTCCTTATAGATCATTTGGACATTCTGTATCAATTCTAGAATCCATTGTGGCTTCGCTACTTGCAAAAGAACAATCACAATGGTTTACCTGACTGCCATGTATGCTAATTTGCAAAAATATATCTCTATTCTATGGGCAATCAGTTTAACAAAGAAACAGATTTTATTTGCTCCTTTTTTGTTGTGCAAAATTTTTGAACAAAGACAAATAACACCATTTTAGTTCTAATAATGGTCATGGATATTGCTGTTTTTTATCTACTGGTCTATTTGATTGAGGTTATTGTAAAGATTCAGACCATTGGAAATGATATTGAGATCAACTCACTATTTCGACTTCCAATTGGTTAGTGGTTACATATGCGATTATTAATAATTTAATATACACGCTTACATAAGTTTTCTACTTTTAGACCGGTTAAATTCTTCTAGTACATGTATATTTTGCATCCTCTAGGATCTAGATCACAAACAATGAAACAAGAGAAGGAAGATGGAGTTGTTGGTGAGTTTCATAATTAGTCATCTCCCACTAATTTTGTATTTTAAATTAGTTATTACAGTTAGCACAATGATGTGTAAATTGAGAGATGATCTGAATTTTGCTGGGGTTAGGTCTGTAACTCAATTGTTTGAAGCTCTGCACCTTCACCATAAGATTGCAGGTTCCACTGCAGCTAACCTACTCAAAACAAACATATAGAAAAACGAAACGATTACAATGACATAATGTGATTCTACTTTAGCTTTAGTTAGAGGAAGAACTGGAATGGTGCAAAGAACTTTATCCTTGATTATGTAGGATGTATTACAACACCTCTAGCTTTGGAATTGCTTCATTCATGTTGTTCTAAACACTTCCTTATAATCTCCTCTCCACCCCTGTCAACATCCACTAGGTTATTAAGTGAATAAGTGGTGGTGGATGCTTTAGATAAACCAGCTAGGGTTTTCTGGGAAACAAAGAAGATAGTTTGGAGCATTTTAAAAATTCTTAACCGCTTGGAGTTTGGGAAGTAAGACATGCACTGAGAAGCAAGTTCACCAGTGGATTTTCCTGCGCTTTTTTGTACCTTTCATTATGAGGTAACTTTATATGATCTGACTTCCCCGAGAATGATGCAAATGGTGAAATGTATTAAGAGTTGTAAAGCTCCTTCGTGTGGTATATGTGCCAAAGGAAAAAAGAAAGAAAAACCTACATGCTTTGCTCATGATAAAATCTGCGGTTTCACTACATTTCTGTTCATAGGTCCACATCAACTCGTAATAGCTGTTATCCCTAGTCTATCCACCAAACAGGCATGTTGCATTTGCTGTTGCATGATTCTTACCCTGATACTATATTTAGCTATAAAATAATCTGAGTGTTTATTTTCCCCAAATAATTTTGCATTAGTCAGTGGGAAATATTCAAACAAGGAAGATTTCTCCAACCACATTAGATTGCCTTAACACGAAGGTCAGCATTAGAAGTGTAGAACTAGCTTAGGTACATTGGATTGTTGAGAATTGCTTTATGCTTGAAAGTTTGACTTCTCTGATCTAAATAGTTCCAAAATGTCAATCAGAAATATCATTGGAATGTTGAAGTATATTAATTTCTATATCTCCTAACTCCTTAAGGTTTTAGGATTGTTGGTTAATTCACTGTTAACATGGTATCAGAGCCAAGCCAGGTCACAAGTTTGAATCTTGTGGAAGTAAAAGTATTCTCTTGGACGTAGTACTGCATGTGTGTGCACATTGTGAATTTGCACCTGGTTTCCCAAGTGTTCCCAAGAGAGAACAGTGTCCCTCCTGAGGGGGAGTGTTGAAGTATATTAATTTATGTATCTCCTAACACCTTAATGTTTTAGGAGAGTTGGTTAATTCACTGTTAACATGGAAAACCTATAATCTCAAGTTAGAGAACTGCAAATTTTAGGCAGCAAGAAACTATAATGAAGGCGTTGGTAATAGTAACCAATTAGTTTATGTGAAAGGAAATTAAGTTAAAAAGAGACTATGTCAAAATTTGTTTTGCGCTATTTACGATGTTTTGTAATGTGGAAACTTTACAATGTCAATTGCCTTTGAGGCAACTAGGATGATAAATTTGGTTAAAATTTTATGGAGGGGAGCATCTTTGATTCTTCACCATAAAGGGGGCCTAGAATCGACAAGACAAGAGGGGAAACACATGGATATCTGCTTATTTGGATTTCTCCTGGCTTCTTTATGGACGGGAGAAGTCTCAGAATTTAAGTGAGTGCTTCTTTTTATTGCTTGCTTGGTAAGTATACATGTAAGTAGTTATACTTGTACAATGATAGGAGTCATGAGATGGAGTAGTTGGTTTGCAAGTACATGATACATGGGAGGCACCCCCTATGATGGTGTGCCATATAAATAGTGGTTAAATAGACTGCTCTATGGCTTTTTTTAACAAGTTGCATGGAAAAAAAGCAAAAGAGCTATTGTTTGGAACTATAACTTAGTATTCTTTTAAAAGGAGAGTCTTGAGAATGCCATGTGGGTTCTTGAGGGACAACAGTCAGTGAACTGTTTAGAGTTAGGGGGTTCAGGGATGCCGTTTATCCCTTTGTTCATGATATGACAGAATATGAGGTAACATTGAGCTATTATTCTATAATGGAAATGGTTGCCGGCTCTTCTATTACAGTTTATTAGTACCACAAAGAGTGTTTTGTAAACATGTGAAGTCAATGAGATTTTTAAGGGCTTGTGTGCCTCATCGCTCAAGGTGTTTTTTTTTTGGATAAGAGAGAAAAAAAGAGGCTCACTTGCTATAGAAGTGGTGAATCCATTGCCTGCTTGCTGATCTATTGCCTGTTTGCATGGGAAGTTTGGAACATGATGATGAGAGATTTCGGGATGATGTGGCCCAAGACCTTCCTTCTCTTCTTGGTAGCTAGAGAACTTCATCTTTTTCAGCTATAGGCAGGCAGATTTGGAGATTGGTTCGTATGGCAATCTGTTGGTCATTGTGGAAGGAACATAACAGTTATATATTTGAAGATTACTCCCAAGCTTTTCTTTATGGTCTACAAGAAGACTAAGGAGTTGGTTTTATTCTGGGCCGGCAGATGCAAGGGGTGCGAAAACCTGGATTATGGGGGTCTAAGAAGGCAGTGGAACAATGTTTTAGGGCTTTGAGGGATTATGGTCAAGATTGTATCATTTTTTTGTTTTGTTTTGTTTTTCTTTTTTTGTTTTTTTATTTTTTGGGTAAAGGTTTTGGCTTTCTGATTCCTTTGGGTATTCCTTGTCCCCCTGCTGTGGGTTTCTTTTCCTGTTCTCTTTTCCCTTTCTTGATGAATAAAAGTTCTTTTCTCTCATCAAAAAAAGAAATGAGAGAAAAGATTTATCGAGAAGGGGAAAAGGCACCCCTAAAGCTCAAGTTGGGAATTATTGGAGAATGTGTC
>JAOXJP010222945.1:0-12479 GCA_025762735.1 Platanus orientalis | reverse complement strand
CAACACACCACGTGCCAATTCCAATTTCAATTCATAATCAACTAACTTTTCTTTCAAATTGCCTTGCCTTAAATAGGCATTACAATAGTTGTAAAAGAAGGACCCTAATCTAAATAAACTTCCTAGATTCTAAAACTCCTATTTTAAATAAACTTCCTAAACAAATCAAATCTTTAAAAGGATAAGAATTCCTACTAAAACTAACTCCTAAATTATCACAATTCTTGGGGCTGTTAGATTAGGACTATTGGGCCCCACATGTTGACCTTTAAAAGACTCCTAAGTACTCCCAACTGAGCTGTACAACCAAAGCTAAACGGCCCCCACTCGATTCTAAAAAAACTCCTAAATATCCCAAATTGTGTAGCTGTCAACCAGCACTTGTGTGGGTCCCAGCTGTTGCCTTTAACAGTCTACAAAGGACTTCAAATCATGTCTGGTCGTGCACCCAATAAACCCTTAATTTCTTGGCAACTTTTGCCTTATTACATTAACATCCCTTGACCCAAAACACCCCAAACGACTAGGCCTTTTGGCCTTGTTACAACTCAATTTCCTAAGGTCTAACCATGGTCTTCTAATTTCTTCTTCTTGACAAAATATTGATGCAACAAAGTAGGGTTGTGGCCAAGGTTACCGAGATTTAGTGTAGGCAAATTCAAATAAACTCAATAATAATAGAATTAAGAAGAAATAGAGGAAAGAAGGAGCAACGACGGAGAACAAGGGCTGTTTTAGTATTCTAGAAAATCTGGGCAGAATAGTGAAAGACCAAATGCCCCTGCAGACACATCAGAAATTAATGAAATTTATAGGTGATCAGATAGGTCAAAATGAGATCTCCGTGTAAAATTTCAAAGAAATCTGAGAAGTTTAGGTGTATGAAGTTGTATAATGGCTGTCGGCAGTGTACTTTGAGAAGAAAAGACCAAAACAGAATGTGATTTTATGATAAAATCCAGCAAAGAGAAGAGGGAAAGGAGAGAGTTTTGAGGGAATTAGAATGGGGATAGGAAGGGGAGAAAAAAACCTAAAAAGAAGAAGAAATTAAGGTTCTATAGGGGGCAATTTGAATAGGAGTACCAAGAATTAGCTTCTGCAATATGGAGAAAACAAGAGCACTTTGGCACTGTAATCCATCATCTTTATTCTTCTTTCTGTATGATTTTAATTCAGCCGACGGTAATGTTATGATGTCAGCAAGTGGAGATTGATGTAGATAGAGAAGGGGGTAAGGGAGGGGAAGAAAGAAGAGTAGAGAAGAAGAATAGAAGAAGAAGTGAGATGGAGAAGGGTAGACCAAGGGAGCCTCACAGCTGTACCAAGGAAGAGGAGGGATACGTGGGGCACAACCCAAGGGAAAAACCCTATTCAATTTCAATAACTCATCTTACTGTATTCCAATTGATTGGGCCTCTAAGTAGGCTTTTACAAGCTTAAAATATAGAAATACCCAATTTAGAAACTCCTAAATTCCTAGGACACTTCTTAAACTTGTCTCCTAAGACATGCTAAAACAAGAGACTTCTAAAATTCAAATTTTCTAAAATCTAAGACTACTAAAACCCACTCAAGGAGGGGCTGTCGACCAGCTGGAAGTAGGACCCACACTGTTCACTTTGGAAGACCCACTAGAAGACAAAAATCATAGCTGTTGACCACCACTAAACTACTGGAAAACCTCATGGCTTGTCAGCCTTATTACAAAACTACCCTATAAAATAAAAGCCCAATGACTCCCACGCCTAAAGAGGCCTTATTACATGATAATTCCTAACCCAAAATAATAAAAAAATGCCAAAATTACATTAACTTAAATTGTGCTATCTTATGAGGAGACGTACATCAATCTCTTCACATTGGCTGCATTAAATATGCTCCCACATCAACTATTGAATGAGAAGAAATAGCCAAATGAGATGATGTGGTGTAAATAGATTACGTTTGTTGGAAGTTTGTTTGAGATATGCAATCTCAAAATGAGAATTATGACGTGTTCAAATAAAGTAGAGGGTTAGGTGCCCTAATAAGATTGGAAGAACCATTTCTATAGCATGCAAATCGACTAGTGATATTATATTGAGAAGAAGCTGTATGGACTAATTGAATTGGAGAAAAATATTGTTGGTTGGAGCCACTAAGAGGGCTCCTACCTTTCTGGACGACATCCCTTGCATTAGAATGTTTGGTTACCCTTTAGATTTTCCTTAGTTCTGTTTATATTTTTCATTTTCCTTAGTTCTGTTTATATTTTTCACTCTTTTTAATCTGTGTTTGCCATTCCTTGGCATACAATTGGATATGCATACTTGATTTTTCAGTCATGATGACATATTAAATTTGTTTTGTCCAATAAATTTGTGCCTATGTTACTGTACATGTTTTGTGAATGTCAACGTTGACAATATTATATAATTAAATGTAGTAAAGCAATTTCTTCAATCATGTTTATCTGTCTCTTCATCTTGCCCTCCCCAGACCCTGCGTTAGCGGGAGCCTCGTGCACTGGGTCGCCCTTTTTATGTTTATCTGTCTCTTCAGTTTTTCTGTTTAGTTCTGCTGCTTAGGTTGTGTATCCCTTTTCTTTATCCTGGCTTGTATCATATTTATCTACTTTTTGATTGGAGTTCTCTAATATCTTGTTTGTCCAGATGATGTAATTGTTACAGGGGTTTTGACAGCAAAATGGTCCTCAGATTTAAAGGATGTCCGCTGCGATCTTGATCCTATATTAGTTGCTAATCATGTTAGGTAAATGGAATAAATTTGTTATTTTTTCAAGTCAATGGAATGTTGCTGAATGTACTAATATTACCTTTGAATCATTGTGGGAGAACTGTTCACAAAACTCTCTAAACTAAAAATAAAAAAATTTCTAGAGATCTGTTTGATGCAGGACAAGGAACAACCCATACTCAAATTTGATGGGCTTATGCAGGGGTAATTTGGGTATTTTGGGTTTACTAATTTTTTATTTTGTCAGTTTTAAGTTAATCTAGGTCAGTTTCTTGTGAAACAGTTTAGAGGTTTTTATATATCTTCAATTAGAATTGGTTTTATTTGTTTTTTAGGAAAGTGAAAAATCTGTTTCTGTCACTTTTATTTAGGCCTTATTTTGAGAGGTCAAAACTTGCCTGTTTGGCTTGATTTTGGTGTCATTTTAAGGTTATTCAATTACCTTTATAATGAACCTAAGATATTGCAAATTCAATGTGATTTAGGAAAGTTATGACAAATACTGGTGGAATATCAATTCATGATGGGAAAGCAATCAAGGTTCTTATTCGTGACAAGAATGAGTAGAACCTGATTTCCACAAGTTTTGTTGAGAATATCTTGTAGGATGCCATAAATCAACTATATTGTGAATATTTTGAAGAAGGTTTTCTTATTCAATTCAAGCAAGGAAGGTATAATGAGGGTGTTGATTGCAAAATTGTTTCTTTAACAGACTTTAAGGTTGTTCTAGGAAAGCAATGGATTTATGAAAGGAATGCTACTTTTAATAAGGAGACACATATATTGCATATTTTTAGTTGTGATGTGTGTATCGACTTCAAGTAAAGTGACCACATTCCATTCCTATGGTGCAATCAGCTTTGGAAGAGAAAATGCAAAAAGATATTGTCAAAGAAGTTGATGATGAACCAAAGCTCTCTCCACCAACTCAACCTAAAACTCTGACTGAACAAACAGATGTCTTAGATTGAGTAGGTTTTGTAAGACACAATGCAACAGATTGTTGACAGTTTTTTTTTGAATGAGGTGAAGAAGTTTACTGAAGAACAACCCCTTGATGTGCCTAAGAAAGTGAGTTATTCAATTAGCTTAATGTCATTCCAAATGAACTACCTAAAGAAATATAGTTTGAGCTATTTCCAAGCCAAGCCAAAAAGTTCTGGCGATGAAGAGGTTTGTCTATATCGAATCAAAGTTCTTTGAGATTGAGAAAGAGGATTTAGAAGGTGTGAGTATTGTTGCTATCACTGAGAGGAGTAGGGGAAGACCTAGAAAGGTATGGTTCAATGCTGATTTCATTGGCAACGTAGGGTTATGTCTGAGGAAAAAGCAAAGTAAGAAGACAAGGATGTGTCCCTCTGTGAGACTTTGAGGAACTCTCACTCAATGGTGTTCCTAAGCTGAGGAACTGATGAATGGGGTTGGTTTGTGAAGTTAACAGAGTGGAGTCTATCAAACCGTAATAGATTCATCCTCATCCCTAGTGATGACAGCTTTTCGGGATGGAAGAACTTCACTGTTTTGTTGGATATCTTATATCCACATCCCGTGAAAAGACAAGAGTATATTGCTTCAAAATGGAGAGGAAAAGGGTAGAGATCAAGGTGTGAAAGATAGAGATTGTTGGAGCAGGATAGTCATCTGTGATGTGTGGGGGACATCATGTCCATGGGTGGACATTGTCGCCATGCTTACAAAAGGATTTCGAGGAGCGTATGGGAAACCTTTTAACCTTTTTCCGATTGGTGTTCCTTGGAATAGGGCCATTGTTTTTGCGGAGAACGAGTCTGAAGCGGCAAGCGTGATCACATGGAGGTCTATGCGCTGTGATAAAGGCGTTTTTCAAAGGTGGTCGCCGAAGGCCTTTTCGATTATTCCTAAAGCGGTAATGGGTTGTCGTTGGATCATAGTTTGGGGGTTTACACCTTCCTTAATGGTTGATGACTATTTTTAAAGTTATTGGTAACAAGTGTGGTGGACTATTTGAGGTTGATAGTAGAATGCGATCCATGCAAACATTATCGGCGATTCAGTTACATGTTTGTGCGGGGGAGAGATCTTGTGATTCCCAGTGTGCTGAAAATACATGTTGATGGGATTGTGAGACTGCTTGTGGTGGAGGTGAAGTGGCATCTCTTCAGTGGATGAAGAAGTACAGGCCTTTATGGAAGCCAAAGACTAAGTCTAAGGGATCATTGAAGAAGTATAATTGCTGGCCACGATTTTAGGCTTTATTTTTAGTTGTTTTCTTTATATTTTAGGAAGGTTTTAGTAATGGGATTAATGTAATAAGGTCATACGAGCCATGACGAGGGATTAAGATTAACTTACAATAGTTTAAAACTGTTTTTAGAGTCATTGTTTTGGTGCAATGGCAGTGACTCGGGCTGCCAACGTGAAAACGTAGCTTCGAGTCTCATGAGCAACCACTTTGTGCAAAAAAGCCAAAAGTTAGGTCTATCTCCGATCCAACCCTCTCAGCACCCCGTAGTTACGAGACTAGCACTAGGTATTGACCTTTTTAGTTTAGGTGGGTTTTTTGGATTTTTTATGGGTTTTTTTTTTTTTTTTTGGGCTGCTTGTACAAGGTACAAAGGGGTATTTTGGGTCAATTTCATTTTTTTATTATAAATATGTCATAATACGTCACTGTATGATAGTTGAGATATTGAATGAATTGAATTGAGCTTGGAAGCCCATGGTTTGGCTGGTGATCCCTTCATCCCTCACGGTTAGGTGAGTACTTCTCTACTTCTTGTTCTCTTCTTTAACCACTTACATCTTCTTCTTACACCATCTTCTCTTTTCTTATTTTATTTTCTGTAAAGAAAATTCTTCTTTTTCTCTTATGATCTTCTTTTATACTTCCTATTTTACATACATGTTGTAGGTTTTAATTCTGCAATATTTTCATTCAAGAATCATCAATTTCTATTTTCTCTTGTTCTTAAAATTTGAAAATTTTACAACCTTGTCCTTGATATTTCTCAATCTCTATATCAACCTCTTTTTATTCCTTTGTTCTTTTTTCCTTCTAATTCTTCTCGTTGGATACTTTTCTCTCTTGAATTAGTTACAACCTAGTAAATGTCTTTCTCATATTATTTTAAGGTCTTTTCAAAGGGATTCATAAATTAGTTAGGATCTTTCAAAGGCTTTCTAATTAATTTAAGGCTTCCCTAAACCCTAATGCTTAACCTAAAACTTTGAAATCATCCTTAACCTTGTAGGAATCCATCTCTTGGATATCCTACATTAGTAGTAAAATTAGGTCAAAACAATATGAAATATATCAAAAGATTAGGAAACGTGTCAAGGAAGCATTACAGGTATGTTTTGTGTTCATAACAATGGAAATATTAGAAAACATGTGAATCACGCCGACATCCCAATTTTGGAAAATATTTTTGCGATCTGATCTTTCTCCATTCTTCCTATTCACTATCCTCACTCTAGATGCATATAACATGTTTAAGGTGTTTACATTTCATCTCCCTCATTCCAGCAAGTTTGTAAACATCTTTCTTTCTTTTTCTTTTCTTTTATTTTATTTTTTATTGGCCTATAAAGGGCAGCTTGGCCCAACAGTAAGGCTTACCGTCAGCATCCTTGGTGGAATGGGTTCAAGTCACGGAAACAACTTCTCCAAGAATGGGGGTAAGGTTGCGTACATCTTGCCCTCCCTAAACCACACGTTAGCAGGAGCCTCATGCACTAGGTCACCCTTTTTTTTATTTTTGATTGGCCTAACTCCAATACAAAACTTACAATAAACATCATCATGTGCCTTTCATTAAGCATCACAAACTACTTTCATAGCTTCTTTTTTTAAGATATTTTATCCCTTGAGGTGGGCGTTAATGGGATGAATATTACACATTTACAGTTTGTGGATGACACTTTGGTTTTACGCAAAAATTCTATCAGGTAGATAATGCTTCTTAGATGTGTGATCAGGTGCTTTGAAGTTGTCCCAAAGCTGAAAGTAAACTTTCCAAGAGTAGTATTTTTGGAGTGAATCAAGCCTCTAATGTTGACAAATGTGCGGGGACCTTGGGTGTAGGCATGGCTCTCTTCCTCGTAGTTATTTTGGAATGCGTCTGGGGGTGACTTTTAAAAGTAAGGCAGTGTGGAACCTGGTGGTTGAGAGAGTACATAAGAGGTTGACAGGATGGAAGGGGATGCTTCTATCAAAAGAGGGTAAGATGACTATGATTAAATCTATCCTTGCTAGCCTTCCTACTTATTGCATGTCTCTTTTTGTTATTCCCTCCTTTGTGGCCAATGAGATTGAAAAGTGTCAGAGGAGATTCCTTTAGGGCAAGGGTAGGGATAGTGTGGGAATGAACTTGGTGGCTTGGGAGGAGGTGTGTAAACCCAAGAAATTTGGTGTCTTAAGTATCAAAAAAGTGTCAAATGTGAACAAAGCTCTTCTCTCAAAGTGGTTGTGGCATTGTAGAGCAGAAAATGGGAGTCTTTGGCGCTCAATGATTGTGAAAAAATATGGTCTTTCAAATTGTTGGGAGACTAAAATTCCCACGCAGCCATATGGAGTTAGTTGCTAGCGAGGAATCATGAATCAGTTGGAATATTTCAAACGAGCTATCAGAGTGGAAATTGGTTCTGACATAAACACTTCTTTTTGGAAGGAAGTTTGGTGCACCCAACATCCACTTATGAGGGAAGTTCCTGTAATATATGAGATTGCTTGGAATAAAGATACAAGAGTAAAGGATTATTGGAGGAGGGGGGGAGGGGGAAGGGGGAAGAGTGGGCTATCAATTTTAGAAGACATCTCAATGATTGGGAGGTGGATCGCCTGGCAAGGCTTATGGGAATTGTGGAAAATTATAACTTAAGTATGGAAAAGGAGGATACTCGCCGCTGGACTTTGAGTAGGAATAGAGAATTTTCTGTCAAATCTTGCATGAGCTTATTTAGGGAAGAGGGTTTAGAGGATATGGATTGGAGGAAGGTATGGAGCTTAAAGGCCCCCTCAAAAATCTTGTTCTTTCTATGGGTTGCCTGTAGAAACCAATTGCCAACCCTGGACAATCTTCAAAAAAGAGGTATGTGTCTCCCAAATGTGTGTACCTGATGCTACCAAGACGTAGAAGGGATTGATTATATTCTCATCCATTGCTCATACTCCTCCGAAATTTGGAACCGTATTATTAGAGAAGTGGGGGTGGATTGGGTGTTTCATCACAATATGTGGGATTCCTTGATAGATAGCCTGGCAAATCAAAAAGATTTCTCCAAAGAGTGGTGGTCTCTAGAGTTTGGTATTTCCAACAGTATGTTGGTCTATATGGTTGGAATGAAATAGAAGAATGTTTGAAAACCATGCTGAACCGAAGTTTAATTTATATAAAAAAAAAAAAAAGCAAAGGATTGTTTCTATTTTTAGGCTGGGATTTGTAAAGGGTGGGAGGGTCATTCTTTTGTAGATATAAAAGAAGGGTGGACAAACACGTTTAGAGATATAACTTCTGTGTAGCCTTCGGGCGGTGCTTTCTTGCTTTTGGGGATGTCTTATCCCCTTCTTTAACAAATAAAAATAAAATAAAAACTTTTCCTTGCTCTTAGTCATTTGCCAAGCCTCATAACAGGACCTTTCTACCCTAATGGCTGTTTGAGCTTCATTTCATCATTACACAACCATGCTTCTTTAAAAGATTTTCCTTTCCCCCTAGATTCTCCAAGGATCTCTTTCGACACTTGTTTAATCCACCAATTATCTTACTCCACATAGCACTATTCTTCTTCCAAATTCCATTTTCCTTCGTTTATCAATTTATCTCTATATATAACTATTTTTCTTCTTTTAAATTCCACCATATAGGTCTTGGGCACCTACTCTTTCCTTTCCTTCTCTTCCATCTCTTAAAACAAACATCTAAAACAAATGCCAAGCAAGAGGCTGGGTAGGCCTTCTTGGAAAAGTTTGAGAACAAACAAAAATAAGGAGTTGCAAAAATAAAGAGGGAATCATTTGGATGTGAGTGAGGAAATTGGTTTAAGAGATGTCTTTTGCCTTTATTAGGAAAGATTGTTATTTTTATTTAGGATTCTTTATCAGGAGATTTTTTTCCTTGTGTGTTTAAATAGGAGTTCTCTACTATACATATGAGAAGAATAGTTCCTAGATTTTAGGATTTGCATGAGTATGTTGAGTGCTTAGGCATGCAATAACTTTCCTTTTTGTTTCGATTCTTTGTGCCCCTGGAATGAATGCATTTTTTTCTAAAAAAACACACACACACACTCTGCGTTGTTCACAGCCTCTCCAGAAATGGGGGTTAGGTTGCGTACCTCTTGCCCTCCCCAAACCCCGTGTTAGCGGGAGCCTCATACACTAGATTGCCCTTTTTATTTTATTAAATCGTTACTCACGTGTTTCAGCAAGTCATTCAACTTGACAAAAATCTCAGAGACCCAACTTTCAAGTTTTCTCAATAGCAGGACCTACTGATCCCCTTGCATAGTTGCATCACATGGGTTAACTGCTAGCACATATCCATATGTGTGCAGGCGTGTGAAAATAAGTTTTATTTGAAGAGAAGAGAAAATAGAAATACATGAAACCTTACACAAGAATGAAGTCAATCCCAAGGGAAAAACAGAATCAACTGAAGGCACTCTCTATTACTCAATGGGCTAGAAATATCATTCGCCTTGAGAAGGATGTGTTTGTGATACGATCCAAAACATCTGGTCCTCACCCCAGCCTTGTAAATGAGGGAAACAAAGTCCAGGGCCTCACCTCTTCCTGAAGGATTAATAGAAGACCTCCAAAAGATTACAAATTTCAAAAGGTCCCTCTACCCGAGATCCAAAACCAGAAACAAGTGATGAGGCAAACATTTGTATGAATGTGCATGTGTGCATATATATTATATATAGATAGATAGATAGAGAGAGACAGACAGAGATTCGTTACCTCTAAAACTTGCAGAGGATCCAAAGATTCTCCATGATTATGAAGAAGGCGAACTGCAGCCTTAAACATAGGCTCTTTCCCATCTTGTGGATCCAAATACATATCAAGCAGCCTGAGGAAAACAATAGTCTCAAACCAAATCATGAACACAAAAGAAAAAAATGTGGATAAGTTCAACACAATTCATTACAGAATTTCAACAAAAAGGGTGATAAGAAAAACTAAAATTTTAATGAAACCTACTGCATGTAGGCATCTGGTCTACCAATTTCTGCACAATATTGCTCGGCTGCTTCACTGTCCTCCAGCTTCCTTAAAGTTCATTGAAGATAACACAAACAACTAATCAAATCAAAGGTTTATAATCTTCAGAACATATTAGAAAGATTAATTAGCTTCACCTTACACTCCTTCATGTTCCTAACCTCATTAGTCACATAGTATGGCCAATTCTAATTCTGATTATTCTACAACATAATTGAAACTTACAAAGCCAAAATCTGGAGCACCAGTGTTTCTTGCCCTAGTTTCCTGTACAGAATAGCCTGTCATAGAAAACCAAAACGATATAAGAAAGAAGTATAAAAGGTCTATCTTTTTACCAGGAAAATTCCCAAGAAATCCATGGTTGCCCTTAACTGAAGATGGAAAGAGAAGATGCACATAATTAACTGTCTACTGGCCTCCAGGAAAATACATAATCAGTATATGCAGTGACATATATGCATCAAACAAAGAAGCAGAATTCAAAATGAGGTAGTAGCCATAGAGGTACGACAAACCTTTTCCAACCATAATTCTGATCCTTCAATTAAGTCAAGGACTTCTTCTGGGTCATACAAGTCTGAAGACTGTAAAAACAACTGCAATCTTTCTCTGACTGGACTCTGGAAGATGGTACCATTTTCAGCATCAGAAATGCTTGTCTCTTCAAACCTTCCTGCATCGCGGCTATGATACGAGCTTTCCATTTCCAAGGCTTCAATAGCTGATTTTGCAAGAGAAATAGCATATAATGTGTGGAACTGAGTGTCATCAGAGTCTTGATCTTCAATCAACCATTGCAGATACCTACACAGAAATTGGGAACTTAATTAAATACATGAAAGTGAGAAGGATCATCACAACAGTAGGAAAAACCATCTTCAGTACTAGAAGGAAAAACAACACACGGAATTATAATCATGTGGGAAAAGAAAATGAAACCCACATACACTTATGATATGAAAACTAAAATTGACCAAGATTCTCCAGCCAAAATCCTAGAGGAAAAAAAACACTTGGTATACCATGGAATATGTGACACACAAAGGGTGGCGGTAACCCACTGCCAATTACCAAATGAGCCTCCTCTAGAAGTAGGAGATCTACTAAGCAGGAAAAAAACAACCAGACCAAATATGATCACCTAGAAAAAGCAATTCAATAAATTCTTTATATAGGTCAAACAGTAATTGTGATGACAAATATGAATCATAGGATGGTCTAATCTGTGCGAGTTTTTGAGCATTGAACCTCAATCATCAAAGAAGTGGCTCAAAAACCGAACAGACTGGGTTGATTCTAGGTATGTCATATGTATGGCATGAAGGCCATAGAACATCCATGATCTTCATGGACAGAAATACTTACCATAAAGAATAACTACTTTCTTCCATACCAGTTGCAATAACAAATGAAATGAAGGACATACCTCTGGAGAATCTCAACCTTTTTCGAATCAATTGCTGCAATTACTTCTTCTGCAGAAAGAAGCATGAAAGTGTTTATTTATTTTTATTTTTTCTGGATCAATAACGACTTTATTAAGAAAGAAGAAAAGGAAAATAAAATACAACAAGAGGACCCGAAGGCATCAATCCAGAACATCCGGCATTACACTAGAGACATAAATTTTATCAAGGCCCATCCCCCATTTAGCAATTTTATCAGCTAAGGAGCATGAAAATATTTATTAGCATTAACCCACCAAAATGCAAGGACTAATTCTACAAGTAAGAAAATGATATTTTTATACAGAACCCAAGAAGTTCATTCTTTATTACAGCATTATTGTTCAGTTATACACTCTGTAGTTAAGAATGTAAACACCTATTTTAGCTCAAAGATGGGCTGATTCGGTTACATCTTATTATCCAGCCTAGTCAGGGTGAAGGTAATGGATACCAGAGCTCTCAGCACTCAAAGCAATCTTAAAATACCGTTTGGGAATCTTCACTAAACCCTAGAAATCATTGAAACCCAATCCCTAAGCTTGTAGATCCCAAGTTGAGAAATCAGCCCACATTTTAAGTATGAATCAGTGACCAATAAAAAAATTAATCAAACCACTAAGTATTTTTTATCAAATCAAAACCATTAGATACAAGACCATTCAAGCTCTCAATTGAGGAATTTATTCAAGCTCTCAATGGATAAATCTTGCAATCCAAGCTCTAATGACATTCCTATCAAGATGGAACTACAAAGCAAAATACCTAAATCTATGTTTCTCTCTTTCATTTATTTTCTTCAATCGAGATGACGATTTTAATATTATTTTTTTAGTCTCTTCATTCTCTTTCATTATTATTCTTTTTTTTATATAGGTAAACTTTAGTGGTTAATTTATTAGTAGGTGAAGACAGGTTTTGAACCCAGGTCTGTGGTATATAACCCACAGACTTTACCAACTTAGTCAATTTATTATAGTCATAGTTCAAAATCTCGCGCGATACGGCCTACCGGTATCGTAGGTGTGCGACACGATACCCCCATGTACAGCGAAATATCGTGATCTGGACAGGTTATCGCGAGA
>JAOXJP010222934.1:0-11670 GCA_025762735.1 Platanus orientalis | reverse complement strand
TTTCAATCAACTTTCCCTCATTTTATCACCTATTAGCGCTACCCCTAAACTCCCACGAATGAAGTCCCTCTTTCTTGTTGTTCACTTTCCTTTTCTTCTCCTTCTTCTCTTTTATCCTCTTTGGTTTTGACTCATTGTAGTCTTAGTTTGTACTCCCCCCAACCCTTCAATGAAGTCTCCATGTTATTCATAAAAAATAAAAATAAAAGAATGTGACTTATAGCTTTGTTTCCTCAGTTTGCAATATGTGTAAACACATTCATTCTAAGGTGGCTAGGGAAGTGTAGTCTCATTTCCTTGTCTCTTCTCTATCTTTTCTGTTTTATACATTTAAGGTAACATAGTATTAGTATAACAGAAAAGAGGTAGACCTATGTACAAAAAGTGGTACAAAAAGATTCATCAAAAAGAAAAGGTTGTTCAAAAGGAGTTGATCATATAGCTCGTCAATCACATCATAGTGGACCAGTTACAGCTAAGAACTTGATCAGTACGTTTAAATTCTCTATGGATCAGAGATTACTCTCTCAACCACTTATTTGCTACTTATTCCATATAAGAAACAAATGTTGGGTTAATCTAACATACTTCTTTCAGAAATGGATATCGAATTGACGATCAGACCTTCATCTCTGACCCAAATCCTCAGCCATTCCATCGAGAAGTCATCGTCTATATCGGCTTCTAGGAATCCCCCACACTCCTCCCCAATGGCTTTGAAAATGCAATCGGTCCAAAGATGAGCCAGCAAGCCATAAATCCTCACCCATTTTCCTTTACTCTCTGGACCAAAGCCCCTACATCCCGCTCTAGGATGCCACCTATCCATTAACAGAGCATGTCGACCCCAGTCCATCTTCCCTTCTCTGAGCACTCTTTCTTCTTCAATGACCGATTGAAAGATAAATAGGAATAAGCCTCTTGGGAGTCGTTTGACCCTTAATTCTCCGGTGATCTTCCATATGCTTTTACCCCTAGACGCCAAATGAAGCGGGGACAGGGGGAGCCCCTCAACCCTTGCTACCAGACAAGATTGCATCTGTCTCTTCCTCCCTTCAACTTCCTCCTTATCAGCAACTATAACATATTCTTCTCCGTCCCGCCGGATTGACGTTTTTGCCTCCTATGGCCACTCCCAGCTTGAGACCACTTGCGCATACGAACGTCTATGGGAACTGATGGCCTTAAGAGAATTGCAAGACCCTGGAACTGATTCCACATCACTAAATGAGACCAGGGACACTTTCGGTTGAGCTCTAGCTCATCACTCCCCTTGAAATACCTAAGGTGGTCCCCTCGATCTCCTTCCTTGAGACCCCATCTCAACATGAGAGCGCATGTTTCAGCATGCTGGAGACACCTTCAATTACAATGGATGGATGGGATCCTATATGTCTTGAGGTCTTCAAGGAAAGCTAGAATTTCTGTCTACTATATCTCCTTGGTTCTTAAGGATGGTTGTTCATCTGTTGCATCTATAGTTAAACAAACATCATCCCCATCACCTAGCAAACACCATTACATTCTATTCCTTCCTATTCTCAGAATGATCAAAATCAAGTGATCAAACGATTAAAATGTTGTCGAGGAAAGTTGTCCACATGAACAAAAAAACTGTGATCTTCAATAAGATGTGGGAGCTCCGAATGAACCTAGCCACAAATGAACTCTCATCCAATTTCTTCTTTTTTTATTTTTATGAATAAGGTAATTTTCATTAAGCTTGCCACACTACATATGCATCAGAGATACATACCCAAACAGGCAACCCTACCCTAACACAAGAGCATACCAATCAAAAACCCAATCCTTGAACTGCACATAAAAAAAAGAGGGGAGATACAACTCCAATTATAAGGACGGCAAGGATCTTATCTGAAAGAAGATAATCAGGCGTTGAAGAGTCTTCAAAGATCCACCTTTTGGGAGGATGTGGGGGTAGACCATTGAAGTTTACGTTCCCGGACATATACCAACTAGCTGAAAACTGTGTGGCGAGGGTGGTGGATTGTGTAGAGCCATCTTTTGATCAGGTAATATGGTGTCCAATTCTAAAGAGAGATGCCTTTGATTGGGAGCTTCCCTCCTTATTTAGTTTTTTGGAAAGGCTTTCCAATGTGGTTACCTTTGTAAACCAACCTCACCGAAGAATATGGTATCCCAGCTCTAATAACAGCTTCTCTATGAAATCTTGCTATAGCTTTATCAAATCTTCACGGGATATGGGTATTCCTTGGAAGGAAATTTGGAATCATATGGTTTCTTTGAAGGTGCAATTCTTTCTTTGGACAACTTCCTTGGGAAAAATATCTATGTTGGACATTTTTAGCCGTAAGGGGATGTATTAGCCATACATTTGTTCATTGTGTTATGGAGATGGGAGTCGTTTGCTCATATCTTGATTCACTATCCATTCGCTACGGAGGTGTAGAATGCAATGGTGCAAGATTTTGGTTTAAGTTGGGTGATGTCTCCAAATGTGCCTCGCATCTTGTCTAGCTAGCAAACTACAGCCCTAAATGCTAAAGGCAAAAAGATTTGACACATGATTCCCGTGGCGGTGTGGTGGTCAATGTGGAGAGAAAGAAACAATAAAGTATTTGAAAACACTACTAAGCCCTCTTTTCAAGTGTACAAAAAGGATAAGTATTTGCTTCTTTTATGAGCTAGAAGATGTAAAGAATGTGACAATGATTGTAGAGGTGGGCTGTTAAGGAAGTGATCCCATTCCATCGGTTTAATGTAGGTTTGTTTAATTGTTGATTTTGTTTTGCTTGTGAGGTAGATGCCTTATCCCCTCCCTTCTAGTTCTTTATAATAAAATATTTTGCTTATTAAAAAAAAAGATTCACCTGTTCCTCTCAAGCCATATTGCCCAACACATTGCAAAAGGACACCAGCCCCATAACACCACACCTCGCTGAGAAAGGCCCGCCCCATCCAACTGCGCCCACTCCATGAGCAATGACTTCAAAGAAGCCGGCATAACCCACCTTTTACCAAATCTGCCCATAAAAACATTCCACATCGAGGCCACCACCCTACAATGGAGAAACAAATGATCTATCGACTCCTCTACTTGCAAACACATACAACATCTGGCTAATGAAAATCCTCTTGCTTGAAGCAGATTTAATGTGGGAGCATTTCCCACAGAAGAAACCACATAAAGAAGGCTACCTTGGAAGGGGCCTTAGTCGTCCAAAGAAGCTTGGCTGGGATATTAGCCTCCACAGTGGGCAACAAAGCTCTAAAGTAAGAGGCCACTGAGACCTTTCTGCTAAGTTCACACACCCTTAGCCTCCTATCATCCTCCTCTTCCCTTCCCACAGGAGCTTTATCCAAAATCTGCAGGGGCTCCGCCATTTTCAATCTCCTAATCATTAAGGTGTCTCCGCAAATGGAGATCCCAACAATGAGACTCGGTCCCTGAAGCAGGATATCAACCAAGAAGAGGGTCTGATTTAAAATAGACCACGACAGACTGGAAAGGGTCAGAATAAGGACTGATTTGTGAGATGGGTCAGGTTCAGATTGGGCTGGATCTGAGGATTGAAACAGAGGTCAAACAGGCCTGAAATTAGGGGTAATTTGAAAGGAATTCAAAGGCCAAAACAGGGCTGAATTAGGTCTCAGTTTTGGGACTGATTTAGAGGTTCAGGTCTAGGGTTATACTGCAGGTTATAGGTGTTTAACAGGGACTAATCTTGAAGATAGAACGGCAAGAAAAAAGGGAAGAAGGATGAAGAAAAGAAAGCAAGAGAAAAAGAAAAACAAAAAAATAGATGGATAGGCTGTGTCGAGTAGAATAGAAAAGAAAGAGAGAGACAAGAGGGATAAACTTACCCATTAGACGAGAAGAAGGGAGAGAATAGAGGGGATACCACACCCCACGAAAGAGAGAAATTTAGGATACCACACCCATGCACACACGTTTCATGTTAAATTTTTTTCTTTTTTCTTTTTATTGAAATGGTAAGGAAATACTTTATTAGAAATAAAAGAACAAAAAGAGAACAAAGAGGTGAATCACTGCACAGGGGATATCACAAAATATGAACGAAATCAAAGCCCCAACAAACAAAAATTACAAGCACTCCCTCTAAATAGATTCTCATTCCCCCTCATCAAAAGATGTCCAAGTAGAAGCCCACTCGAACAGGGACTTATATATTAAGGTCACCAATTCATTAGAAGAATGAAACTTCTCCTCAAAAATTCTACCATTTCTTTCCTTCCATAGACTCCAACAGATCACCCCCGGAAGAGCATGCCATATGGACGTAGATAGAATCCCCACGTCACAAACCCTTCAGCTCATCATAAACTCACCAAAGAGTCTAGGAAAAACCCAAGGAATCTTGATATGAGCGAGGAAAAATCCCATATCCTTCTAGCCATAGAACAATGCAATAGTAAGTGGCTGACTGATTCAACCTCCGACATACAAAGTATGCATCTATTAGCTAAATTTCATCCTCTACTCTGAAGATGGTCTAATGTTAGAATTTTATCCAGGAAATTATTCCACGTGAAGAAGGATATCTTTGAAGGAATCTTCACATTCCAGATGGATTTATGGGGAAACCCCGAAGTTGGGCCATTTGTTAATTCAAGATAGTAAGATTCTGAGGAAAATTGTTCATTTTGGTTTAACTTCCAAATCCACCCGTCTAGGCCATCTAAACTAGGAGTAACATTCCCAAGAATCTCAAGTAATCTCATCATCTCCCCCATTTCCCAATCATTCGGATTTTTCCTCAAATTAGGATCCCAACAACTTCTAACAAAGTCAAAACTATTGGCAACCGACACCTGTTGATTCACAGCTAGACGATATATTCTTGGGAAGGCATCTTCAGGGGAGTCTCCTCCACCCACACATCCTTCCAAAAATCAATGTTCTCTCCTGATCCAAGTTTAAATGCGATATACTTCCAAAAATCATCCATACCTGCCATGATTGATTTCCAAATCCCACATCCATGCCTCCCACATACCCTCCTAGATTGTCATCTTGATACTTGGCCAAATCTAGCTACCACCACTTGGTGCCATAAACTCGCATTCTCCACTCCAAACCTCCATAACCATTTGGCCAGAAACACCTTGTTGTGTATTCGGATCCTCCTAATACCTAAGCCCCCTTTCCACATAGGTTTACAACATGTATTCCAATCAACCAAGTGATACCTACGGTGCTCCGGATCATCATCCCAAATGAATTTATTGAACATAGACTCTATTTTTTTAGCTATCGATGCCGGAATCGAATATAATTAGGAATAGCGGCAAGGGTAGCTTTCAACAGAGTCAATCTCCCCCCTTTTGATAAAAGAGGGACTTTCCAAGCTTCCAACCTCAAAGATACTCTTTCAATCACTGGATCCCATATCACTTTTAACTTATAACTAGCACCAAGGGAAAGTCTTAGATAGGATGAAGGAAGATGTCCAATTTTACAACCTCGAATCCATGTCAAACTCTCAATATCACAAACATCTCCAACTTCAAATAGGACACTCTTATCCAAATTGATTTTTAACCCAGATACGGCCTCAAAACATGTGAAGATGCATTTTAGAAAGCCCATTTGTCTCATATCAGCCTCACAAAAGATCATTGTGTCGTCTACAAATTGGAGGTGAGATATTATCACTTCACCTTCTTTACCTAGCTTAAACCCTGAAGTATAACCCATTTCAGCTCTACGTATCATTCTACTCAACACCTCAAACACCATAATGAAAAGAAATAGAGATAAGGGATCTCCCTATCTAAGCCCCCTCGACCCCCAAAAAAATCCTGATGGGCATCCATTGATTAATACTGAGAATGAGGATGACTGTAAACAAAAATATATCCACCTTTTCCATTTAGATCCAAAACCCATTCTTCCTAATATATAGTCAAGGAATCTCCAATTCACATGGTCATATGCTTTTTCCAAGTCTAATTTACAGATCACCCCATGCCCCCTTACTACTCTATCTTCGATGCATTCATTTGCAACTAGAACCCCAACCAAAATCTGTCTGGCATCAATGAATGCCCCTTGAGGAGGGGAGATAATCCCTTTCATAACTCATTTCAATCTACTCGCCAATAGCTTGGAAATGATTTTATATACACTGCTCAATAGGCTAATGGGGTGATAGTCCCTCAATTCCGCCACCCTTTTCTTTTTGGGTATAAGAGTAATGGAAGTGTTATTAAGATGATCATAAAACTCTTCCGAAATATAAAATTGATCCAAAACTTTCAACAAATCCCCTTTTATAATGTCCCAGTACTTTTGAAAGAATGTTATTGAAAATCCATCTGGACCGGCGCTTTATTGAAAATACCCTTATAATTGAAATCTGGATATCTCATGGGGCTTTTGAATTTGGCTCTCTTATGAGGTTGAACATGTGAATGGCCCTCAGAACAGTTAAATGTGATGCATTACATGTATTCATAATTTAAGCAAATCCAAATGCAACCTCAACTATCCATCTTAGGGATGTCTATGAGTTGTGAGCCTGTTTTGTGCTTCAAGTTCAACATGTTTAGCTACATGAGCTTGAGTTTAGCTTGGGGAGGTTTCACTTGTTGTAAAGTAGAATCAACATGTTAGGAGAAAAGTGGGTATACTATGTGCTTTGTATAAAATCAACAAATTAATAAATATGAACTGTATATTAAATGAATACATTATATGAGAATCAGAAACCTAAGAATAGTAGATAGCGTAAATGTTATTATTTTATAAAATTAGAAAACTTAAAATAATGTATAATTAAATTTTAAAGCAAAACAAAACTTAGCTCATCCTCAAGAGATCTTCCCTTGCCCACCACAGCCCCACCTCCCTCTCTCTCTCTCTGGAAGGAGAATGAACTTGAGGATCCAAGGTGAGTGAGCAGTTTGTAGCAATAGGGAAATGAATTCAGAGGAATTCAGGTGAAAAAAGTGATAACTTTCAATTCAGTTAAGTTTTGTGTTTAATTCAACCTTGAGAGACGAAAGGGTTGGGTTGGATTTGTTGTCTTTGGTTTTGAAATGTTTGGGTTTGAGTAATACTCCATCTTATTTTTTTCTTTCCTTCAGTTTTCTTTTATCCTTTCTCTTCCTTCGCTGTGTTGGGGCCCAATGAATAGTTTTTTTTGTCGTTGGATGGAGATTTGGTTTGGAATTTGTTGACTGCTACACATTTGAAGAAATGTTAGAGGAGAGACAAGGAAAGCGATTATCTGAGCTTGGCAATGCTTCTTTTGTTGACAGCCTTAATTTATCTCTCATTCTTATCACCAAATGTGATTGGGTACGTTAAAGGAATGTTTGTGTTAGGAACTGCCTTGACCATTAGAAGGCTAAAGGCATAGCTGAGGTGATTAGGTTTACTTGGTGAGAGCACAAGCCTTGAGAAATATAATAGATACTAATAAAAGTTTTGTGAAAAGTTACAAACTAAAAGGCATAATAGATGTTGAAAGTAATAAAAGCATGAAATAGATGTTGTTTCAATTCAGAGCTTTGGTTAGAGCATCTTATGAACCAAAGGTTGTGAATTTGAGGTGACATCATCTATAGATTCCCTAAAATAGGTGTCTAACAAACACTCCTATTCAACCCTTTCTTTCTTAGTCTTTCTTAGTGCTCTTTTACGTAAAAAAATGGCCTTTAATTTCTTTCATTACTTCCTTTGGGACTCTAGAACATGGCTTAATATTTTTACAAGTTCTGGCAAGATGATTTTTCATCCTAACAGTAAAAACACATCTAGTAACTTTCAGGTCACAAAAATTGTACTTCAATAAATGTATCACTTTCAATTTTCGGCTATCAATTTTTTCCCATTATTTACATGTGAGAACTTTTCTGTTTCCTTTGGATTCTTGATCGTTTCTGTTCTTGCCATATCCATCCAAGTTGTGCAAAAAATTCTTCGAGAAGGAAAAGAAACTGTTAGGATTGTTTTGAATCAGATCACCTTGTGAAATGAAGAAGCTAGGTACTAGGGGAATTGAATTCCCTTAAAGTTGTGTTTGGATGGGTGGACCAATTCCACAGGGGAATTAAAGAAAGAAAAAATGATTCAAATCACAGGGTTAAAGATTAGTGGGTGGGGGGGAGGTTATTTGAAAATTTCCGATCAGGTTTTTTGTTTGTTTGTTTTTATTTTTATTTATTTATTTATTATATTTTTTACGAATAAAATTCTCTTCAGTTGAGGAAATTGAAATTCAAGCACCTCTCTCAATGAGCCTTCCCTTTGTCGTCTTCATCAAACCAACAGAAGACCATCCATCTAGCTCCATCTGCTGTCTTCTCCAGTTGGTTGATAAAAATTATAATGAACATATATTCCCCCCCCCTCACTGAATAAGGTCAATGGACAGATAATGTTTATAACTTTGTTAAAAAAAAAAAAAAGAAACGAAAAAGAAGAATAATTTAAGTAAATCTTTCTCTACCTCCTCCCCTTGTTTTTGAACTTCAGTTTTTTGGTGTTATTTCTACGTTTTGACCAATGTTATAACTGAACTGATGTAAGCCTAATATCTGTGAAGGCTCGTCGGGCATTTCGGGCCCTCAAGGGCATCATACGGCTGCAGGCGCTTGTCCGTGGGCACTTGGTGAGGAGACAAGCTGTTGCTACTCTACGATGTATGCAGAGAATTGTAAAATTACAGGCACTGGTTCGTGGTCGAAGAGTCAGACTTTCTGATACTGGTCTTGAAGTGCGTAACAAATGCAACCTAAGTAAACCTCTGGTAATTTGTTGGACTGGTATAGTAGTTCATTTTTCTGCACTTTGTCTTCCATTGTCCTTTATAATCATTAGAAAACTGTCTTCAAATTTCGATTAGGAGTGTGTAATAATTGATATCAGTCTGCAAAAGAGGATATGCTGGTCATTTGCAAAATGTATCTATTCTAGTATTGCAATTTATTCCAAGAATGGGATTTCTAGTGGTTTGACATTTTTTTTGCATTTATTTGGTGATGTTCACCTTTTCCCTCAATTTTCTTTATATATGTTTAAATATATTTGTCCTTGAGTAGATTTCATTGTCAATATATACTTGAACTAGCTGGTATGTGACTTGCCCACTTCTATTTAGCTGGATAACATGCCTACTTTTTTCATCAGGAGTCTCAGCATTTGGAAATAATTGGAGTAAATGTATATACATGGACAGAGAAGCTGTCAGCAAATGCTTTTGTTATTAAGGTAAGTTAAGCTTTACATTTTGCTTCAGATGTGGTTCTAAAAGAAACACTCATGATTGTCAAGGGTATGAACTGTATAGCTAGGAAGCCGAAAGTATTGGCTATTGTACCATGATGTTTTAGGTGCCTCTTTGTCCTCAAGGTTTTCTCATTTCCATGCCTGGGGGAAATGGGAAATAAAGTCCGACCTTGGAAATGTGAGCACTAATGTAATTTGAAAAAACATACCTTTTTTTTTTGCTAGTAGAAAGAAAAATCCATTGAGTTGAATACCTTGGTTTGCTTAATTCCAGACCTGGTTTTAGGGATGTTACATGAACCAAAAAAGATGCTGCTAATAGGAAATCAAGTCTGGCCTTTGAAGTGCTGGAATCGGCAGAATCTGGGAAAAATGTAGTCGTTTACGCCTGTCTTGGCCTCTCCACTTTTGGTGGAAGGTAATGTAAATGTGCTTGGCAACAGGTCTTTAGAGGAATGCACATGCCTGGGCTGGATGATGGAGCAAAGTCATTTCTCATCCTGTATTGTATTTCAGCACAGAAGCACATTTCAGGACCTACCCTTCAGTTAGCCCCATTAGTCCAGTGTAGGAGATCATGAGTCAGAAGGAAAAATGACCAATTAAATTACCTACTGCTGCCTGGGATTTCTTGTGCACAATATAGGAAAAAGGGCAAATAGTATAGATAAATATCTTTTGATTGGATGATTACAATCATCCAATGTGGTCGACTTTCACACTAGATCTCCCTGATCTCATTGAAAGTCTTTCCCCAAATCTATACATGTGTGGGAATTGAGCAGGAAAGGATGGCTTCATCCCATTCTTCCTTCCCGACTTGAGTGTTTACGTTTGTACAAGATTGACATTTGATATAAAGCGTACAATTTTTTTTTATGGTTTTACTGAACATGGACACCTGCAATATTTTTTGGTTTTACTTACCATTTCTGCCCATCTCTGTCAAATTTTCCTTTCTTTCTTTTGCTGTGGTTTGAACTGGGTATGTGACTGCTTATTTTTATCGCTTTTAGCTTCTTGCTTCGTCATCCAGTACGTTGCCTTTGCATGTCCAATATGGTCTGGATGAACCCAATTCAGCCTGGAGCTGGCTTGAACGCTGGACATTCTCACGTTTTTGGAAACCGCTTTCACAACCAAAGAAGTTTGCTGATTCTAAATCTCAGGCAAGGCAGGGTATTCAAACTGCAGAAACTGAACCAGGCAGGCCAAAGCGTAGCGTCCGGAGGGTCCCCTCTGCAAATTTAGACAATGGATCAATCCATTCTACTTCTGAATCGGAAAAACCTAAGCGCAACCTGCGGAAAGTTTTGAGTCATCCAGTAGATTCGGAGCAAGAAAATCCACAAAATGAGCTTGAAAGGGTTAAACGCAATTTGAGAAAGGTTTCTAGCTCCACGACGGAGGCTTCTGATCGGCTAGAGGTTGAGAATGAGAAGTCAAAGCTTGTTGTGAGAAAAATGTCAAGCTCCCCCGCTCCTGATGTTTCAGACCAGTGCGCGGGTGATTCTGCTGAGAAGACAAACACAGATGCTATAATGAGAGTGTCCAAACAACCTGATATAGTAACAACTGCAAAACCATTGACATCAGATGAGCCAGTTGCTGTTTTGCATGATGATCACCCTACAGTCAAGTTACAACCTTTGGAGAGTTGTGAGAAAGATGAAAATATTCCTGTGAAAAATGGGGATCTAATTTCTAAAGAAGATCAAGCTAGCAACGAAAACCAGAAAACCAGCAAAAGGAGAGCATCCTTTCCGGCAAAGCAGGAATATCCAGAGAATGGCTTACAGAACACTACTCCAACATTGCCAAGTTATATGGCAGCTACTGAATCTGCCAAGGCAAAGCTCAGAGGACAGGGCTCCCCAAGGTTTGGCCAAGATGGGGCTGAGAAGGATGGTTTCAGCAGGCGGCATTCTCTTCCATCCTCCAATGGGAAATTGAGCTCACAGTCACCTCGAACACAGAAACCATTCCAAGCAGGCACCAAAAAAGGAATCAGAGAGAGATCACTGTTGTCTTCTAGAGATGGTAAGGGTAATCACTCTCAAATCTCATGGTTTCTTTCTCTCTCTCATGGAGTGGTTAGCTTCCAGGTTGTGTTGTGTTTTACTTCTAAGAACCAATAAGAAATTCCATATACAATTCTCTCAGACAATCTTTCATTACTTTTGTTTATCTTGAAAAGCATGGTGTTATTTTTAGGATGAGCCACTCGTTGTTAAGTGGTTTTTAGCTGTTGCTAGTTCTTGAACCTTGATTTTGTGTTCTAGTCGACTGCCTATATTTTAGCTTGATGTAAAAGGAAATTGAGCTCAATTTAAAAAGCTTGTATTCTTGTGGTTTCTAATAAATTGGCACACATTCTCTTAGATTTTTTTTTTTTGCTGTATAACAGGGAATATATTAAGGGGGGTGGGGGG
>JAOXJP010222923.1:0-11670 GCA_025762735.1 Platanus orientalis | reverse complement strand
ATCATTGATTTAGGGACCTCCCACCATATGACTGGTCTGTCCTCTTTATTCACTTCATATCAGGTTTGTTCTAGAAAAGATAAAGTTTGAATAGCTAATGGTTCTCTTTCCTCTTTCGTTGGTCAAGGAGATATCCCTGCTACCTTAGATTTAAGTCTAAAATATGTTCTTCATGTTCCAAACTTTACTTTGAACTTGTTGTCTATTAACCATCTCACAAAAAATCTTATATGCTATGTTACATTTTTCCTTCCCACTATGTATTCCAAGTATTTCAAGACATGGCGACGAAGAAGACGATTGGTTTGAGACATGAGAAGGATGGTCTATACATTTTGGACTCCAACCCACCAGTAGTTACTTCTGTAATAAAGAGGAATGTATCTTCTTCCACATCAGATGAGTTGTTTACATGGCATTGTCAACTTGATCACTTATCCTTTTTTGTCCTCAAAAAGATGTTTCTTCATTTTTCAATTTCAAAGTCTAATATTTCTTGTGAAACTTGCCAATTAGCAAAGTACTGTAAGTCCGTTTATCCATTCAGTAATAATAATAAAAGTTCAGTTCCTTTTTCAATTGTTTATTCTGATATGTGGGATCCTTCTCCTACTACTACTTTGTCTAGTTTTAAGTATTTTATGACTTTTGTAGATGACTATTCTAGAGCCACGTAGATTTATTTGTTGAAAAATAAAAGTGATGTGAGTATTGTATTTAAGTCTTTCTATGCTATGATATATACTCAATTTAACACCAAACTCCAAGTATTGAGATCTGACAATGGTTTGTTAACAGTAAACTAACCATCTCTCCCAAAACTTAAGGTGTTAGGAGAGATAAATTAATATATTTCAACACCCCGTTAGGAAAAACACTGTTTTCTCCTGGGAACACACTCCAAGAGCTAGGCATGAGTCCACACAATGCGTACATATGCACTCACCACTACATCTGGGAGAATGCTTCCACTGATTCGAACTCGTGACCTGCCTTGGCTCTGATACCATGTTAACAGTACACTAACCAAGTTTCCTAAAACCTTAAGATGTTAAGAGAAACACAAATTAAAATACTTCAACATAGGTGACATAAATACCCATAAGAAAATGATATAATAACAAAAAATACATAAGAAGGAAAATGGAATTTTTTTCCTTCTCTTCGTTAAGTGAAATGGACTTATCCACCCTTACAACACTGCCGCTCAAGCCTGAACATAAACATCAACCCTGCCCAGTTTGTCCAAAAATCTCATTAGTTGACTACTAGTGATAGCCTTTTCCTAAATATTTATTAGCAGGCTTTTGACCTAAAACCACTTTTCTTGAATAAAAAATGTTGATCACAACCTTCTTATCACAATACAAACTTACTAATCTAACAAGAAGAAAGCCAAGTTCTCGGACAAGAATACTTAGCTACAAGAGTTTACATTCACCATGTGCCATGGATCTAAACTTTGCTTCAGCACTTGAACGAACAATGAAAAGATGCTTCTTACTATACCATGTCACAAGGATACCTCCTATAAAAGTGCATTATCTTATGTTTATCTGCTATCATCTTTGGAACCTATACAATAGCATTCATCTATTTGCTCCACCCTCATATGTCCATTCCTTCCAAATAGAACTCCGGTTTTTTTTTTTATATATCAGAATTAGGGAGAATGCTAAACTAGCTAATTACACTGAATGCATATGCAATTATTGGCCTGATAAGAGATTGATAAATCAATCATTCAACTAGATGCTGAAAATGTCCAACATCTAGTAGAAGTTCACTCTGCTCACCAAGCCCTATGATTTTGCTCTATAAGAGTATCTACCAGCCCATCCCCAAGCTTTCCAATCTCATGCAATAAATCCAATGCATTCCTTTTAGGAAATAAAAGCATCCTCACAAGACCTTATTCAATGGTTAGGAAGTATTTTAGCAGTTCAAAATCTTTAATCTCAAACTCTAAACTACTCACCTTTCTCTAAACTACTCCTTACTGGGTGCTATTATTAGTAAGCTCAACTTATAAAATATGGTTTTCCTGACTTTGAGCATACCCAACTTCTTCACTACATCACTAAATCTTTCAAACCACGCCATAGGAGACTATTTCAGCGAGAGTGGATTATGTACGACAACTTAGAGAGTGGCTAAAGTTGAAATGACATCAGGGTTGACACATCAGCGCCGAAACAGTGATACACACTTTTTTGGGGGATGTTTTTCGCTTTTTGGCACTGATGTGTCGGCCCTGATGTCATTCCAACTTTAGCCACTCTCTAAGTTGTCCTACCAAATCCTTTGTGTATTTCAGCCCATACAAAGACTTTTTAAATTTGCAAACTTTTCTTCCACCCCTCATCAAGGCAAAATTCTGGTTGAGGAGCCATATGCACTTCTTCATTTAGTTAAATGAACAAATGCATTCTTTACATCCAGTTGATATAAGGGCCAAGTCTAATTTACAACTAAGGACAAGATCACTCTCGTGAAATTCATTTTTACCACTGGAGTAAAGGTCTTATGATAGTCAATCCTAGAGATCTAAATATGGACTTTGGCAACCAATCTTGCCTTACACCTCTCTACTAACTCATCTTCCGTAAAATTCACAACATACACCCATTTTAACCCCAAGGTTCCTGTTCTTTAGGAAGTCAACTAACCAATGTAGCATTTTCTCCAAGGTCCTCATTTCTTCACTTATTTCTTCCCTCTACTTTAGGTGTTTTAAATCTTCTACAACATGAAGAAATAGAAATAGAAAATAATGATGTACCTATTAAAGAAAATAATGCATTATATGTACATGAACTATGTACTACACCACCACATGGCCAATTATGTTCCTACAGCATATTTATAATATAAAAGGGGAGGGGGCATCCTTTCTACTTCAAAAAACTCCTCTTCTTCTAACTCTTCTCCCATCTTTCTTCTCCTATTTCTTTCTCTTCTACGTTAATAGTTCTAATTCCTCTCTTGAATCTTTATTGTTTTACATGGTATCAGAGCATAACTAATTCTATAGTCACTTTTTTTTTTAATTTCTCTTCTTGTTCATGTGAACCCTATTCCTCTTCTAGGGTTTCTTTGATTGATCATGAAAGGGCTGCAAGATGTGTTTTCTATGCACCAATCAGTCATGATTGAGTGTTGGTGTTGTGGTGTTGTGCTCGTATAAGTGATGCCCTCTTTCTTTAATCAACAAATCAAAAGAGAACTGGTATGATTTGCTAGCTTGTTTATTCATAAATGGAAGAATGTAACCATTGATTAAGTGTATGGATAGTGCTAGTGATTAAATCAAAATCATGGTGTGTTAGTGATGCGAACATTGTTAAAAGACTTTTATATGTACTCCCACACAAGAGGGCTAGATTTAAAACAAATGGAAGAGACATTGTGGCTCAAGTGTTTAGGGTTATATTTATGGGGTTTTATTTTAATTACATTTGTTTATGTTTTATTTTAGATTTCATTTGTAATAAGGTCTTTTGTGCCATAATTGTTTTGGGATTAAAATCTAGGGATAATCTTTTGTAATAAGGCTGAAAAAGCCAAGGGTTTTTCTTTTTTTTGGAAAAAAAGGCCTAGTCGATAGCTCAATATTTGGCTTTATTTGGAGTCCCAAAATCAACACAATGGAGCCCACTTATAGCTGGTCGATAGCCCCATGTTTCCTTTAGCTTTTGGTATTTAAAATCTTAGGAAAGCTTATTTTTAGGAGAGTCCTAGTTTTTAGAAACTCTTAAGAGGCTAGTTTAAGTCTTTAGAAGTTTTTATGTTTGGAAACTTTATATTTTGTTTAAGTTGTAAGCCTATAAAGGCAACCCCCCCAACGATTTTGATAGAATGAATATGAATTGAATTAAGTTTGAAGTGGGTTGTTCCCCTTGGCCATGGACCCTATCCTTATCCCTAGGGTAGGAGCATGAGCTCCCCTTTTCTATATCCCTACCTTTCTCCCTTCTTCTCGACAATTCCCCTTCTCCTCTAGCTTCTTCTTCCATCTTCTTCTTCCCTCATCTTATTCTAATCTCACTTCTTCCTTCTCTTATCTTCTTCTTCTTCCATTGATCTTTCTTATTCTTTAAATCAACTGAATTGAGCCATAATATAAAAAAAAAAATGTCGCATAATTTTCAGAGATTAATATAGATGAGTCTTTATCTGGGCTCCATCACACCGATCTAAGGAGGTATTTTGAATCTTTGATTTATCAGGTTATCTTCTTTCAGTATTCCTTTATAATATCCTGTAAAAATCTTTAATTTTATCTATGAAATTCTGTTCTAATAAGCCTTAGTGTACAAGCTCCTTGTCTTAAGTTCTAAAATTTCTGGAATTATAAAGACTTGAAATCGCCCCCTCCTATTCAACCTTTTTCTTTAATTTACTTTTAGGTTTTTGATCCTCTATGGGTCCCTAATAACCCCAAGACTCCCCCTTTATTCCTTTCTTCCCTATTGTTTTATAGAAAAATATTCTATGTTGATTCTATGAAACCTCCATTAAAGAATCTTGGAAGGTTTGAAATTTCATGATTTGATAAATCAAATCAACTCCAAAATTCATGAAATTTTGACCATAGATCACTGATAGACGTCAAAATCTACCATTAAACTTTTGTAAATTTCTAACGTATCAGTAGGGGTATTTTGCTAATTTTGGGTTTCTACACTAAAATTCAAGAGTTTCTCTTGGGGTTTCTTTCTCATCTTTTCTCCCCCTTTTCTATTACAAACTCATCTAATTCCTCCTCCTTTATTCTATTCTTCAATTCCTAGAATTATGGTTACTTGGGTGTGTTTAAAATTCAAATCTTGGATTGTTTTAATTGTATTCATGCTTCCGCAATATTAACCTGGTGATATTTGAAACACTTAGCAATATGCTGCATCAATTTTGGTATTAGAGCTATTGTGCTACATAAGTTAGAGATGTTAATCTCTGTCTTAAAGCATATTTGTTGTTACAAGTAATTGATTTATGCTATTATTGATCTGGTCATTCAGCGTATTGTGCATATTGGCTGGATATTTCCTCATAAGTGCTTAAAAGTAAGTTTTTTAATCAAAATCCATCATGTCTAACTCCAATGATGAGAAAATTCCTCCAATAAGTAGTGCCATGGATAATGTAAATTTTCAAGTTACTAGTATAAACCTGAATGAGAACACTTATTTATTGTGGGGACAATCCGTAAATGACTTTCTTGGTGTATGAGAAAGCTGATATTTATTATTGCTGACCACCTTCCAAATTAAAATTTGGATATGAAGAGTGGCTGCAAGACAATTAACTTATGATGAGGTGGTTATGGAATACCATAGAGCCACACAGTAATGCAATTTTTTTTGATACAGCTACACAGGTTTGGATAGTACTCCAAGAGATGTAACCTATGTAAAAAGAATATCTCCAAAATCTATCAATGGTATGGGAACATCTTTATGTTATTACAAGGTGATAAATTTGTGACCGAGTACTAAAGTACTCTACGCGGCATGTGAGAAGAGTTGAACATGTATCAACCTATTATTGGTAACATTGAACAACTTAAAAAGCAACATGAAGAATTTCAAGTGACAAAGTACTTGTCTAGGTTGAACCCAAACTTTCAAAATATTAGGGGGCATAAACTAGCTAGTGATGGTAGTACATCATGTCTAAATAATGTTTATGCTAGAGTTCTAGAGATCTTAGAGTTCTATGAGCAACCCTTCACCTGTTCATCCGAACTTCCCATTAATAACAATTTAAATCTTGTATCTGTGGCTAGTAGAGGCAGAGACAGTATTTTTTAGGGATGAGGCAAAAACTCTGGAGGTGGATATAGACAAGGACATGGTATTGATGCACCACGTAAAGGTACTCAATGTTGCAGAACAAATCATACTACAGACAAATGTTGGGAAAAATTCGAGAAGCCTACTAGGGTTAACGTCATGACCACTCCCAGTGAGCATACTATGGGATCTACTATACGTGATAATCATTCTCAGTCTGTTAGTGAAGCTCCTAACAGTGGGTTTGGAGCAGTCACTATTTCTCACAAGTATAACGCACCGCTAAAGTGAGTTTAGAGTTTAGTCTAAGAGTATTACTTTTGGTCCATACATAGCTACAGCTACATTAGCTCACTTGCAACTGCTTGTCTTGCCACTCGGCAGTCCTCTTGGATCATTGACTCGAGCATCTGAACATATGACCGGTACGTCATCCCAATTTGTTTTCATTGATCCTTCCGCATCTCATTCTACTGTTGTTCTTGGAAATGGCTCCACACATTCCATTAGTGATCATGGAGATGCTAATCTAACTTCTTCCTTATCCCTTTCTTCTGTTCTATATGTCATTACATTTCCATTTAATTTACTTTCTATGAGTAAACTAACTAAAGCTTTGAATTGTTCAATGACCCTTTATCCGTCTTTTTGCATTTTTCAAGACCTCAAAATGAGATGATTGATGGTGAATTTGAACAAATGATCTTTATTACTATGGTGAGGATCCAAGAGGTGGTGGTACAGCTACATTAAATTCCAATGTCTCTCCTTTGCAATGGCTCAATCTCTTGAATCATTCATCTCTGCAAAAACTGAAGTATAGTATTCCCTCACTACAATCTGTGTCTAATCTAAGAGTATGAAGCATGTCAGTTCGGAATGCATCATCATATTCTCTTCTTAGTCAACTTGATATTCGTAAATTGAGTACTTCTAAATTAGTTCACACTGATTTATGGGGTCCTGCAAGACAAATCTTTGTTTGGTTATTCATACTTTGTTACTTTTGTGGATGATTAGTTACATATGACATGACTATTTTTATTAAAAAGATCTTGCTAAATCATTCCCATCCTTTAAATTATTTATAAAGAAGTTGAAGTTCAATATGGATATTATATTCCTATATTTTGTTTTAATAATGCCCAAGAATATACTAAAAGTGATTAACAGGAATTTTGTATTTTGAATTGAATTATACATTAGACTTCTTGTGCACACACCGCAATGTGGCCAAACATAAAAATAAACACCTACTGGATATTGCTAGAATTATATTGTTTCATATGCATGAACCTAAAGCCTTCTATGGGGATGCCATACTGGCTACTTGCTTTCTTGTGAACCGTATGCCGTTGTGTTGAATAATCAATCTCCACATCATACATTAATCTTTTAGTATTTAGTCTTCTTCCTCGAGCTTTTGGTTATACCTGTTTTGTTCATGTTTTGGATCCCAGAAAAGATGAATTATCTCTCAGATCATATAAATGTGTCTTTCATGGATACTCCAAGACTCAATTAGGATATAAGAGTTATCATCCTTCCACTCGTCAGGTTCTTGCCAGTGTTGATGTTAGGAAAAGGCACTTGATATTGATATTCTTTCCTTATTTTTAGAAGAGTTTCTTTCTTCAATTTAATTCATTTGAGCCTATCCCACTTCTAATGCTTGGAAATAATTCTCCCATATCTAAATATGGTAGATCCAGAAGAAAAATAATCAATTTACATCGAAGCATACCAAATTCTTTCAATAGATCCATCACATAATTTCGTTGAGTAAATAGAGCCCTTATTTAGGTCTTGTTGCTTCTATGACAAGAAAATACCAAAGTTGTCCAAGATCTTTAGTCTGTAATGGCTTACTAAGATAACATTTCAAGTCCAATACCATTGACATGCCTTCCATGTACCATTATGTTAGAGAGTTTCCATTTTTGCATCCATGGCTTGCTTCCATCCAAAATACTGCATTGCCTGCATATATGACTTAGGTAGAGAAATAGTCGAGAGAGGTGAGGAAAATGATCCAAATAACCTAAGGTAGAGCATATACTATAGTTTCAATACTATCCCTCAAGTTAAAGCATAAATATCAATCATGCCCAGCTTGTTACAAAATTTCTGCAATTTTGATTTCAAAGGAGCTTTAGTAAATAGATAACCCAATTGATCTTCAGACTTAATATATGGAGTTACAATTTTCTTACTCTTCAATAACTAAATAAATAACACAGGTTTCTTGTATGCAAACAAAAAAAGAGTAATTTGACAAAGTCCACTTAAAAACATATTGTAATAAAGTCTTACTGAATTTATCAAACCAAGCAAGAGAGGATTGCTTCAATCAATAATTTTTTTCCCCAACTAAACACTTTGTCACACTCCCTTTGAGCAACATACCCTAGAGATTGCTTCATGTACATCTCTTCTTAGGGGTACCAACGAGCCGAGCTGAGTCAAGCTTTGCGCAGCTCAGCTCAGGCTCGCACACAAAGGTCAGGCTTGGCTCAGCTTGACTCACTAAATTTTCTTTTAGTAAAACACCAAACTTTAAAAACTATTGATTTTATTAACTTTAATCTAAAACTTTAACAAAAATAGCTTTACCAAAGAAAAAATATATAAATTTAATTTTCTAGTATTTATTTATTATTAATCAAATCAATTTTCTTTTTAAAGTATGTTTGAATGAGTATGACGTGCACCACATATTGACATATTAAATGTTTAAATATATATATATATATATGGGAGCAAATTTTTTATGACCAATATATACATACAACACCCTTAATGAGCCAAGCTTTTAACAAGCTGAGCCGAGTACAGCTCTGCTAAGGCTCACTTGGCGGCTTAGGTATAGCTCATGATGAGCCGAGTCCGAGCTGACCTACTCAGCTCATTGACAGCCCCAACTCCCCCTGCAGATCGTCATTAAGAAAAGCTTCTTTGACATCCAACTAGTACAATGGCCAATGAAGTGACACATCAATAGAAATAAAAAATTGAATGGAATTAAACCGAGCTATAGGGAAAAAGTCTCAAAAGTAATTGATACCAAATATTTGTGTAAAGTTTTTATATAAATTTTTATAAAAAATCGAATAGAATTAAATTGAGCTATAGGGAAAAATTCTCAAAGTAATTTGATACCAAATATTTGTGTAAGGTTTTTACATAAATTTTTATAAAAATATAGTTTTTTTATAAATTTTTGTATAAATATAGAGTTAGTTTTATAAATTTTTATTTTTACATAATATATTAATGTCCCTTGGGCTGGATCAAATCCCCTAGAATAAAGTTGGGCCGGGCTCAAGCCTTGATTTCTGAGTTTCTTCCAAGCCCTAGCCGGTAACATAAAAAGCCAAGCCTAGTAGGCCTAGCCTGGACCCAGCCCATGCACACCCCTAGGGACAAGCATAGGCGCTGCCAAATAACATTTTTTTTAAATAGCAGGGCTCATGCAATAAAACCAAATGAACATGATAAATCAAAATACAACTCTTGCATCTCTCTCTCTCTCCCCCATACCACACAGTTCCAAGTTGACTCGAAGTAGTTGTCCCTATCACAAGCAGGGGATAGCCATATAGTACCGCGCCCAAGCCATCATGTTATAAAACATGGTCATATATTGTTCTTCTTCTTGATGCAGGATATGACCAACTTTGTTTCCAAATTAATGTGAGGCAACCTAAGCTTGTATACCTTGCTGATATGAGCCTAAATAAAAGATGTGAAAGCTAGGACAGATTTAAATAAACCAAGAATTTATGTATACATACCTAAACACTTCAAATTTAACAAGGAAATAAAAGGAAAAGAGGGGAAACAATCAGAAGAACTAATAAAGGATAGGGATGCAAATTAGGGAAGAAAATAGGAGGAATAGAGCTGTTTTAGGGTTTCTGGAATTTCTCGGCATAACCATGAAATTACCAAAATACCCCTTATGCACCTGAAAACGATGAAATTTTACAGGTGTTTAATTGGGTAGGATCAGAAACTTGATGAAAACAGAGGAAGATTAAAGAAGGGTTTGAGGGGATTATAAGGGAGACATGTGGAGAAGAAAACCCTAAAAAGAAAGAAAGAAAATAGGGTGTTTAGAAGGGGTGATTTTCTAGAAAAGTATACCCCAGAAAATTCTGTTATGAACATAATAATGGCAATAACTAAAGAAGGTTCTATACAGAATTTAACAGAGAATACTTAAGGGCTTTTAAGAATCAAATAGAAGTTAGAAGGGGAAGAATAAAAACTGACGTTTTCAGTTGTAGAATACCTCAAATTGTTGTGGCCAATCTGGTCTAGAATGATTCCAGAACAACCCAACCATGGCTACTGCATCTGCACATTCTTCTTTTGATTTTTCCAGCAACTTGAATACTCTAGTATTGATGGAATTGCAGAAAGGATATGGGAGATGTTTAGAGAAAAAGAATATAAGAAGAATGGGAAGAGAAAATAGGAGAACTAGAAGAAGAGATGAGGAAGAAGGCTAGGGTAAACCCTAGGGGAGCCTATGGCTTCACCACAAGAAGGGGAGAAGAAGAGGGGGATAGATTAAGGAGCCATACGGCTACAACCTAAGAGGACGGGATAAAAGGGACACACACCAAGAGACAAAACCGAATTCAATTCACTCAATAATTCATACCTTGTCTCCTTTGATTCAACTATGGGGTGCCTCTTAAATAGGCTTACAAGACTTAAAATAATAGAAACTAGTTAAAATTAGAAACTTCCAAATACTAGTAGACTTGGAACTCAAGACTTACTAAAACATAAAGAACTTCTAAAAACTAAGTTTCCTCATTATAGGACTTCTAAAACTTGAGGATTCCTAGGCTGTTGAGCAGCACATGTTGTGAGCCCCCTTCGTTGATTTTGGCAGCCCAAAAGGATAAAAAAGAAGTAACTATTGCCCAAGCCTAAATTACCCATAAACCCTTGGCTTTTCAGCCATATTACAATAACATACTTGCATTAAAAATAATTAAAAAAAACCTAAACTACCGTTGGCACAAAAGACCTTATTACATTATTGTCCCACCCCTAAGACACTTCGATTTAACCCATGTTTTGGACACATCTTGAACTTGGTCCTCTTGTGAGGTGGCACATACATCAACCTCTCAATCATGTCCTCCCCACAAGTCACACTCACACCTTTCTGATGCAGGATGGCCTACTTAAGGCTTTAGATGTCCTGTGGGTTATGGGCCCAAGAGGAATCTAAACAAGGTCCAAATAAGCTAGAAGTAGCCCTCAAATTAAGGATTAAACAGATTAATGAATGAAAAAATCTAAAATTTATAATGGCTGGATAAAATTAGGGCACCACAGAAAATAGGGTTAGGCTTGTCTGATTAAGATGTAACTTTATAGTATTATAAGGTTATGAATGAAGATTTAACTCTCCATATTTGATCACAAAAAGATTAGTAATAGTATATGAAACAAGAAAAACTCAGGTCTAGTCTCAAAAAATTCAGCAAAGTAGATTTAGAAAACATAACCAATAAGTGTATGGAAATTTGCAAGACAATAGAAAAGATCTTTGAACTTCAAGAGAGACTTATCTTGTAGCCATATGGATGATTTACGATGCAATTGGATTCTTTCTTTATGGATAAAGAAATTTAAGAAGTAGAAGAGATAAAGAGGAGGAAGAAGAAAACACTTAGAATCACCCTAGGGTTCTTAGAAATCATTTCTAGGGTTTGGGAATCACTCAACCAAACAATGGTACCAGCCAATATTCAATATGCATTCATTCATGCCCAAACCTGGAGTTATAAGAACTATTTATATGTTCCAATAAGTTGAGCATCCAGTCTATTGGACAAAATTACAAAACTAC
>JAOXJP010222912.1:0-11670 GCA_025762735.1 Platanus orientalis | reverse complement strand
GGATTGAGGTGTTATGTTGTCTTTGTTAGAGATATGGTCAAATTTCAAGTGAATTTGATTGTTTATGGACTAGATTTCATGTTCTCGTAGCATATATAGGAGTCATGGAGACGATAAACGTGAGAAACCTTTCATTTGGGTGGAGAAATCCATGGATTAATGACAAAAAACATTCTTCAATAGATGGTAACACCTAATAACAAAGAGTACATTCACCGTTCTTCTCGGACTTCCAACAAATAAAACTATAAAACTCTTATACAACTGGAGAAAATGATATAAAGACAAAAATTAGAAAAATATCCCATGTCTGGGAGGATAACTTCTTAATAAATTTCCTTCAAATACTTCTTTATCATACACAAGATGAAAACAAGTATATATACCTAGACTTCCCCTGTTGTCTCCCCTAACTTCCCTCCCTTATTCAACTAATTTCCCTCATAAAGATTCTCTCCCTAATTTCTCTCATATTTAAAGATGGTTGGTTTTATTCAAAATGGAAAATTACATTTGAAATTTAAAATTGAAACAAACCCTAGAAAACTTCCCTTATTTTATTCCTAACATTCCCTCCCTCTTGAAAACGGACTTGACCTCAAGGCTAGAAGGGAACTACTTGCGGATCATCCCTCAATCTTCCCATGTGACATCTTCGGTAAAGGAATTCAATCATTAAACCAGAATTTGAGTTATCACTTGGTTGTGTCGGTTTGTCATTTTGTCAATCCAGAATTGTTATTGGTTCAAGCTTGCTTCGACCATCATCCCCAACAGGAGGTGATGTTGTTTGCACATGAATGTGATCACCAATCTTCTTCTTCAATAGGGATATGTGGAACACCGGATGGATCCGAGATGATGGTTGTAATTCCACTTTGTAAGCCATCTTTCCAATCCACTGAATATCCCAAAATGGGCCGAAATATCTTGGTGCCAACTTCAAAGTTCTTCAAAGATAAACTAATGTCTATTTGTAGGCCTATAAACGAAGGTAAACCCAATCACCCTCTGGAACTTCCTTGTCCATTCGATAAGCATCAATTAGTTGCTTCATAGGATTTTGTGTATGTTGGAAATGTTCTTTGAGAGTACGAATCACCTACATGGTAATGTGCTTGAGATGGAGGGGGTTTGACCGTCTAAAGCTTCAAAAGGCGTGGTTTTTTATGGCCGAAATGTAAGCCACCATTATGCAAGAGGTAACCACTTGACCCACTGTTTAGGTCAATCGCTAGTCATACATCACAAATAATTCTCAAGACAATGATTTACCACCTCCGTCTAACCATCACTTTGGGGATGATATGCATAACTTAATTGTAAGTTGATATCTTGCAATTTGAACAACTCTTGCTAGAATTTATTGGTGAATACCATATATTTGTCACTCACAATATAAGTTGACAACCCATGCAACTATAAAGTGTGATCAAAGAATAGTTTAGTTACACTAATGGTTGTGTAAGGATTTGATAGAAGTAGAAAATATGCATATTTAGTTAATCTATCAACCACCACTTAAATTAAATCCTTACCATAGGAAGTAGGCAAACATTCAATGAAGTCTATTGAAAATATCATACCAGACCCGATTTGGGATGGGTAGTGGCTATAATAGACTGGGTTAAGCTATATTTTTTGTCTTATTACGTTGGTACACATCACATTTAGAAATATGTTAGTGAATATAACCTTTCATGCTCTTCCAATAAAATGCTCAGGTGCCTGTTTCATTGTCCGGTGCATACCTGATTGTCTATCGATGGGGTTGTCATGAAAATCATGCAAAATCTATCCTTTTAATTCAATTGGATTGCCTACCATTAATTGTACTTTGTAGAGTAGTTGCTCATCATTCCATATGTAACCTGGTTTTGAATCTGGATCAACCCATAAAAGATTAAATTAATTGCTAAATTGTTAGCATAGCCGTAATTTCCATTACTCCACCATTTTTTTCAAGTAAGTGCAAGAGAGTGTTAATAGTCTTGTTCTCTTTTCCATCTCAATATATGAGTTCATAATTGTAACCCAACAATTTTGTTACCCATTTTTGTTGGTTGTGTCACAATTCTCTGATATAAAAAATATCTCAAACTATGATGATCAGTTGTAATCTTGAAATTCCTTCTAAGCAAGTATGGACACCATTTTTCTACAACATAGATAATGGCAAGCATCTCCTTCTCATAAGTTGATAGGCCTAGATTTTTTTTCCAAAAGTGCCTTAGTTATAAAGGCAACGGGATGACCCTCTTGAGAAATCACCCCACCGATTCCCACCTAGAAGCATCACACTCTGCAGTAAAATTCTTGTTGAAATCAGGTAATGCAAGTACTAGAGTAGACATCACTGCATCCTTTAGCCTTTCGAAAATATGTTTAGACTCACCAGTCCACTGGAACAACCCCTTCTTGAGTATAGTTGTAAGTGGACGACAAATGTTTCCATAATCACATACAAATATTTGATAGTAGCCCACGAAACCCAAAAAAAAACCCTAAGGCCTTTCAAAGTTTTGGGTAAAGGCCAATTGACCATATAGAAATTTTTTTGGGATAAGTTGCAACACCATTTTTTGAAATGATATCGCTGAGGTATTCCAAATCCATTTAGTAAAAAATGCACTTAGATCTTTTCACATAATTGATTGTCATGCAAAATCTGAAATTTTAACTTCAAGTGTTGCATGTGTTGTTTTAGATTCTCGTTGTAAGGAAAAATATCATCAAAAAATACCAATATAAATTTTACTAAATAAGGTTGGAATACCAAGTTCATCATACTTTGAAAAGTTGATGGAATGTTGGTCAACCCGAAAGGCATGACTAAGAACTCAAAGTGACCCTCATGAGTTCTAAATGCAGTTTTATGGATATCTAGCCGATGCACCCTAACCTAATGATAGCTTGATCGCAAGTTAAGCTTAGAGAAAACTTGGGCTCTGTGAAGTTCATCCAATAACTCATCGATTACGAGTATTGGAAATTTGTCCTTCACCATTTCTTTATTAAGAGCACGATAATGTATACACATGCACCATGTGTTGTCCTTTTTCTTCACCAATAGTACTAGAGAAGAAAAGGGACCAACACTTGGTCATATGATACCAGCCGATAACAACATCTCTTTTAATATATTTTTAATTTCATCCTTTTGCACAACCGGGTATCTATAAGGTCTCACATTTACAAGTTATGTACCTAGCTTCAATGGGATCCGATGATTGTGAGATCTTGGGGGCGGTAACCCTTTTGGTTATACAAAAATGTCAACAAAAAAAATGTAATCACATCACATTGGGATATATGCATACCTCTTATTCATCTAGGTGAATGGCGCATCATTGAGCTACAGCTTCCAACATCGACTTTTGCAACAATTTCTTCATTTTTTTCCATTAACAAACTTCGCCAGTCATCCTTTGGCCCCTCATAGTATGTGTCATCTTCTATTGATTGTAAATTCCATTCGTAGATGTGAAAAATCCCAAACTATTGGTCCCAATGTTGATAAGGATTGGAAACCAAACACCATATCATATCCACCCAAAGATAGGATTCTCATGTCAGTCTAGAAAGTGGTTTCATGCATTGCCAATTGGAAATTAAGGTATTGGGCTATGATGATTACCTTCTACCTATTTGCTACTGAAACTAGTAATGAACTTGTAGGCAATACCTCACTTCTGACTGGTTCTAAAAGAAGTAGCACTAGAAAGAGTATGGACTGAGATCTCAATTTTTTCCTTGAGATCCTCATCTTCTAGTTGGTTGGCATCCTCATTAGTGTCATCTTCCTCATCGTCCCCAATGATCATAAGTAATTTTTCTTGGCATCTATAGCTAGGTTTGTAGGGTCATTATAATTGTAGTACAAACCCTTTTCTCTCTTCTCGTTTAGTTGAGCTTGTGTCATTCTTTTGATGGGAAATTGAAGGGGCTATAATTGAGTAAGGTTAACCCATACCTCCACTTGCTAGTGAGGAACTTGTGGATGACTTTGATTTGCATGCCAAAGCTTCTATGGTCTCTTCTTGCGGTCAATCCAACCCAATGGATTGCATCATGGAAGTTGGGTGAAACATTCTCACTTCAGCTCGAACTTCATCCTTCAAGCCACTCATAAAACAACTGACAAAAAAGGATTCTATTAGGCTATGTGTTCTGTTGGCCAACTCCATAAATTTTTCTTGATACATTTTGGCAGTCCTGATTTGACGGAATTTGGTCGACTCTCCCATTGCATTCTCATATGCAGCTAGTACGAATCTAACACATATAGCATGTGCAAATTTGTTATACAAGGGTTTTCCATTGGTCTTCACAAATAATTGATACCATTGGATTGCCTTGTCCTCCAAATGAATTATAGCCAACTAAACCTCATGAGTTTCAACACTTGATCAAAATTAAAGAAATGCTCACACGTATATATCAACAGAAAATTTTGGGTACAAATGAATTTTGTGCAAATGGTGCTAGGGTGCGGACACATCAGCATCGAAAAGTGATAAGCGTGCCCCAAAAAAGTGTAAATCACTTTTCGGTGTTGTTGTGTTAAACCCCTGGTGTCGTTTGCACCTGTTTGCACAAAATTCATTTATATCTAATCCAAGCCGATATATCCACCCCTTCAGATCATCTCCACTAAATTTTGAAAAATTAGTTTTTTCATATTTTACGAAAAAGGAGGCTTGGCCCAGTGGTAAGGCTTACTGTTAGCATCCCTAATGGCGTGGGTTTGAGTCACGGAAACAATCTCTCCAAACATGGGGATAAGGCTACGTACATGTTGTCCTCCCCAAACTCTGTGTTAGTGGGAGCCTAGTGCACTGGTTCACTCTTTTTTTTTCTTCATATTTTGCATAAACAACTCCATTGTTGGGTGGTGCAACATCTCAAAAAATTTTAGATGATTCTCCTTGTTTGCCATTGTTGCTAATCACTTTCGAGGCTAACTAGTCATATTTGATGTTGATCCCAATGATTAGCTATTTAAGCTCAAGTATAGCCTCATCCTGTTTGTCGGAATTCTCTCTTAAGAGTCAAATGTTTTCCTCCATCCTCTTTATTTTTTAAGATATAGTTCCCTCAGTCATACCTTTAATACCATAGGCCAAGAATGGTTGGCTCTGATATTAAATGATACAACTAAAGAAGAGGATATAACAAAAACCAAAAAATATCCCACGTTTGGGGGGATAACCTCTTGCTAAATTTTCTTCAAATACTTATTTGTCATACATAGGATGAAGATAAGTATATATACCCCCTGTATTGCCCCGCTTTGTACTAAAAGGGTAAAATTGTAATTTTATCTTCATAAGGGTAAAATTATCATCTATCATATTCTAGACATACCTTAGATTATTTAGGAACCTTTTAAACTAAATTAGAAGTGTAGAACCTAAGTTGGGCCTCGAACGTACCAAGTTTAAAAGTTATCCTGACTATGTAATAAGGGTGATTTCATGAGCCCATTAACACCAATCCTGAGTGAATTAGAGGATGATTTATATCTTGTTGAAAAGGTCTTCAAGTCTGCTTTTCAACGCATCAAACAGTTGGTAATTTGGAGTTGTGTAGCAAAAGTTATGGCCATTTTATAAGACCTGTTTGTGCAGGAAAAAATTTCTAGGAGATGCGTGACTGATCATAGATCTTGTGATTAATCATGCCGTGATCGATCACTAATCTCGTGATCAATCACGAAAGCTTATTTTTGGCCTGATCGATCACAAATGAAGAATCACGACTCTCATGACTTTTTCGGCTGATCCGTGATCAATAACAGATCTCATGATGGATCACGACATGCCCAAAAACGCTGAAAAATACTGAAATATTATGTTTGATGTCATTTTTTACGTGACTTTCACCCATTAGACCCCCAAACGTATGTGATCTCTTCATAGGCAAGTAAAAAACCCTACTAATACCTAAATTAGGTCATTTTACCTTATTAAAACAAAGAGAGAGAAAATTAAAGGGATTAGGGAAAGTTCTTGAGCAAAGTATGGGAGTTCTTCCACAATTGAGTAAGCTTCACTCTCAATTTTGAAAATCTGCTGAGATTAGTTTATTTCTACTATAACTCCTTAGTTTTATTCTTTTAATAATTATATCTACTCTAATATTGTAGAATAAGGTAATTTGAGGAGGTGAAGTGAAGGCTCCATTCCTTAGAAGCCTTTGGATTGAGCTTTTGGTAAGCAAATCTTGCATACTATGGATGCTTTGATGTATTCTCCTCTTTGATTCTCTTTGATTTTTGTGTTTTAATTATATAAACTCTTTAGAATCTCTGAAAATATGTGAAAACTCATGTTCTAAGCCATTGAACCTTGTGAATCCTTGAATCTAAGCCTCTTTGTAAGCAAATCTTGCATACTATGGATGATTTGGTGTATTCTCCTCTTTAATTCTCTTAGATTTTTCTGTTTTAATTATAAAAACTTTTTGGAATCTCTGAAAATATGTGGAAACTCATACTGTAAACCATTGAACCTTGTGAATCCTTGAATCTAAGCTTCTTTGTAAACAAATCTTGTATAGTATGGATGATTTGATGTATTCTCCTCTTTGATTCTCTTAAATTTCTGTGTTTTGATTATGGAAACTCTTTGGAATCTTTGAAAATATATAAAAATCTATGCCCTAAACTATTGAACCTTATGATTGCTAGATTCTAAGCTTTTCTAATTAGTAAATCTTGTCTAGTAGGGGTGATTTGAGGTGGAATCCTTCTTGTGATTTCAGATTATGTGATGTTATACATGAAATTCTCTAAGATTATTGGAATTATTTGAATTAAATCCTTTGAAACATATTAGATCTTTGATTTTCCAGCTTGTTTAGCAAGTCTTCATGGTCCTTATGCTTGGGATGACTCCTCTTTTATTGGAATCTCTAAAAATTCTGTAAACCTATGCTTGAGACCATTGGATCTTGCTTATACTTTAGATCTACACATATTTTGTGAAAGATTATTGATCCTAGACATTGTGTGGATTGATCTCCTTCAAGGAATCCTTTAGAACATGTGAAATCTGAATTTTCTCCATGTGAATCTTTGAAAATCTATGTAAGGTTGTGAATCCTTCAAGATCTATTATATTTGTGATTAATTTGAAAGGTAATCTTGCCTTGCCTTTTATTTGGAATACTAAGAGTGATATTGGCTGACCTATGTGATTTAATTCATTGGAATAGATGTGAATTTCTGTGGGAATATGTTGAATTCATTGATTCTATTGAACTCTATGCCTCCTATGTGATTGTATGAACCATGTGAACCTTCAAATCCTATTACATGTTTAAATCATTGAATCTATGTGAAATTTTAGTGAATCATTATGGCTCTGAACTTATGAACATCAAATTATACACGAACATTAAATCTAAGGGAACCACGTACCCTTGAAGTAATTGATTTATAGAAATGTGATGCTTACAATTTCTTACATTATAAAAATATTATGATTATTGAAACTGTGTGGACCTTCAGACTTATTGATGTGAACCCTTTTAGACTTTAAACCTTTAACCCATTTTGGGCCCCGTCACAGGGCTAAGTGTAACCATTGATTATATGGGCCTTGACATCGGGCTAAGTGTGTCTTTGTTTATTTGGGCTTACTCACAAGGCTAAGTGTGAGAAAGTACTTCGGACATGCTCTTTGGCTTAAGGATATTGACCCTCCTTGGGGTTATAACAAGGGCATCGGCCCTTCTCCTTGGGCTTAAACAAGAACATTGGCCTTACTCATGGGGTTTGACACGAGATCAGGACCCTACCCGTGGGGTTGGCCAGAACATACGAATACTTTACATAGAACCTTTGAACATCAAACTTATAACACTTTGAATCTTTGAACTCTGAATATTATGAACCATGTCGACTCTGAATACTTTGAACACAGAAATCTGAATGTTTTGAAATCATAAAACATTGGATCTTTCAAAATTTAACATATAACATCGAGTTGTGAGCCTTGACCTCCGCATTGACTTATTATTTGGACTTAGATTTTCTTATTAAATCACTACCTTTTGTTTGACATGTGATTATTGTTGCTTTATACTATTATGATTATGATTACTACTTCTCTATCTATTTAACTTTGTATTAACCTTGGATATGCTAGTATTCCGATATGTATTTTATTTCAGATTATTTATAGTCTGCTAGATTTCTTACAGGTTGGAACTAACCCAACCATTTATTTTTCATACTGATTATTATTGCAGGTCCTCCATTCAAAGGACTTGCTATGGCATCCACGGCTTTCCTTTCATCTTTTTCATCCTTATTTTGGACATATTTCAGGGTCTCCCTAGGTGTTGAGATCATATTTTCATACTAATAGATGTTTTCGTTCATATATTTGGGTGAGAGGGCACCCTAGTGAAATTTCTTTTTTGATATAATACTATTGGATTACTATGATTTTTGTGGATTTTAGATTATGCTTCCGCATCTTGATCTGAATATATGTGATTAGTGAATATTGAATGTGTTTTTGCAAACTATTAAAATATGATTATTAGATTAAGTGGAATTAAGAAAATTCAAATGAGAACATGTGGACTATATTGAATCTTACTTGTGGATCCCAGGATTTGGGCAAATTTCTATGTAGATTATCGGATTTATGAATAGTAACGAATTCGAATCCAGAACGATATAGATCCATATCTGAATCCGGGTCCGGGGGGCGGTACAGCTAGTGGCAGTGCCACATGGGGGCGGGAGGGGGGCATACCCCCCCCCCAAACATTTGAAAAAACCCCACAATACCATTAGGAAAAGGGAACAAATGTTCTGTATAGGATTGTGTATGTCCTACCATGTCCTCCATCATAGGTTGACACGTGATGGTTTTTTGAATTTGATGCCTCTTTTAAATGAAGAGAAAATATTCATTTGAACACTTTTTTTTACCGCTTTCCCTATACACCTCATTTTTATGCGTACTTGTTTTTCATTTGAAAACTGTTTTTACAGTTTTAACACTTGCACCCAGCCTTTGTACATAGGACATGGACATGCAAAGTCCTAGACATAATATTTTTCTCATTAGAAAAAAAACCAATAGATGTTAGGTAGAAAGATTTTTTACTCTCATACATTTTGTACTCTTCAATTTTGAACAAAAGAAATATTGGTAATTAATTCGTTAAAAGTAAATGATATCATAAGATTAAAGATAGCATAATTGGGAATGCAAATAGATTAATCAATCCTCCTTTTTACCAAAAAAAAAAAAAAAATCAGTCCTACAAAAGTGTAGATATGTATGTACATGCATGTCCCTCCATGGTATGTCTGCTTTTCCAAAAGAGCCTCTCACATAACATAGCTTAGCTTGCCATTATCCTAGTTTGAGCTCATTTTTTTTGGTTTCATGAATTTAGCCTAAAATTCAAGCCCAAATCATTGGATTAATGAGTACAAGGCGAGTTATAATGGGCTTGGTTTAGTATAAGCTCGGACTATTTAGATAATTATATTTAATATAATTAAAAAATTAATCTAGTAAACCTTAATACCAAGTTTCCTTTTAATTTTAATGATTTTAGATTATGGTACCTATGGGGGTTGTAATTTTGACGTATATAGCTTCATATTAAAATTTGGGCTGAAGTGAGCAAAACTGAGTTGAGTTGAGCCTGAGTTTAATCCTAGCCCTGGCAAATTCTTAAAGAGCCAATTTTAAGATTGGTTCATGTCTCATAAGCTAAAATCAAGACGAGCTTAGCTTGGATTAGCTCAAATTGTTTACAAAACTAGTAAGATCTACTATTGAGGGGAGGGGGTCCTTTGTCCACTTGGTTTCGTCTACAATATGTAAACTCATCGATTCACTAATAAAGATGGAGGGATGAAGTCCACCAAAGCCATTGAGGGTTTCAAATGCTTAGGTTTTGTTTATATGATACACAATCATGCAGAATAAGTCACAAAGAGGTCTTTCCAGATGCTCCAGTCGCAATTGAATTAGTCCAAACACCCTATTACAGCCCAAAAAACACCATTTCAGGATAAACCCTAATTTCACTCAAAAACACCAACGGAACTTTGAGGGTCCACATTTTAGAACTCCAGTCATGTCATCAGTAAGTTTTCCACCTCCTGTAAGCCTTTCTCTAGTAAAGCATCACAATTAAAAAAATTACCATTTTGCCCTTCTACCTTGAAAGGCCCAATACTCACTATTTGTCATCCAGATCACTGAATTTCTTTGCCTACATAAGCCTTCTTGTCATGAAGCGTCACAGGTAAAAAATTCACATTTTCACATTTTTTGACCCGCAGGCTAAAAATTACCATTTTACCCTTTTTTACTCAAAGAATGACTTCTGAACCCTCAAAAGACCCCTAGAGCCTCTCTTGTGGTCTAAATGGTGTAATTTCAAAACCTATACACCCCTAAGTCTCTCTTCTTTGAATGACTCATCACAGTGCATACATTGCTTGAGAACGTCAACAACCAATTTCTCAATCTATGATAACCTTGACCAAGAAATGACCCTTGCTAGAGCTCTCAGAAACTCATCCGATCTCCGAATCCAAAAAGATGGCCTCCTATTCTTTTTAGGAGCATTAGGAGCATATCGTCGGTTACAAAAGTGGATCATTGAGCACATTGTTGGCTGCTGGAGTAGAGTTGTCTTGTACATTGTTGACTGCTAGAGTAGGTGTACATCATTGGCTGCTGTAATAGAGCATTGATGGCTCATTGTTGGTTGCCTGAATTTTTCATGAAGGGAATATGCTTGACTGGACAATTTTCCTTTTTTTTTTTCTTTTTTTGCCCCCAAGGTCCTTTCAGGTTTTTCTTGAGATTGGGTTTGTTTTTGCCTTTGTCCCCTTTTTTGCCCTTGGTGCCTTTGCAGGATTTTTTTACGAAGATTGGGATTTCTCATTTCATTTGCTTTGGTTCCCTTTTTTGCTCTTGGCGCCTTTACAGGTTTTCACCAAGACTGGGTTTCCCATAATTTCTGCTATGACTATCTCTCCATGAAAGGTTCCACAATATATGGCCAATGTTGCTGATTGATGTTGCTTGCTGGATGTGGCCAGGTTCTCAAAACGACGCCTATCGTGACGATGTTCAATCTCATGCTTTATCGTTGAATTGCCGAATCTTCAAAGCAAAATTGGTTGATGACATCATACATATGCAAGCTTGTTTTCTAGACTTCACTAGGTGATTGGGCTTTTTGCTAAACCAAAACCACTTAAGGACTGATATCAGGATGCCCATGACTCTTTAAGAAATCAATACCCAATTTAAGTTGAATTTTTTTTATCTAAATGGGTTGTTTATCAGACTTTTTGGACATTTAGCCACTAATTAGTAGTTAGTAAGTATCCCTTTGGGTTTGGGAAAACATTTTGAAAATATGTACATGTAATACGCAAATCATGCGCACGAAGTGATGAAAAACTTTTGAAGAGAGGAGACTTTGTGGAGCATCCCATTTTGTAAAAAGCGGTGCCCCTAGAGGCAAAAGCATGGCATACATTGCAAGTAAGTTATGAGTTAAAATTTTCGAAATCCATTCATCCAAAGGGAATCCGGAAGTTGAAGAAATACAAGGTGCAAGAAATCATGCATGAATTTTAGAAAATTGTGTACTTTGAAAACATGGAGTTTT
>JAOXJP010222901.1:0-11670 GCA_025762735.1 Platanus orientalis | reverse complement strand
TTACAAAAAGTCTTACCTAACCAGTAAAACCAACCCACCTAAAATCTCTTTCATCCTAAGAGCTCTCCTCTTTATTTCATTCTCCCCACCTCTCTCTCTCTCTCTCTCTCTCTCTCTCTCTCTCTCTCTCTCTCTCACACACACACACACACACACACACACACCAAGGTTTACTACTGATTTAACAAGAAAATTTGTCATTCCAAAATAAGGTTAACCAATCACCTTAGTAGGGAGAAGGGCAGAAAAGAACAATAAATAGAAAATATAACACATCAAAATTTGTCAAAGAAGGAGCATACCAGGGAAGTAAACTTGAAGGCTTTCATCTCCACGGTCAACTCCAGTTACCACTCCTTCCCACCAGCCATCACTCCACCATGCATCCACTGGGGCTCCGATCTCAAAAGGATCATCCTTTGGATCCTCAGGAGGACATGGCCGGATTGTAAGGCGGCCTGAGCGTCTCATGCCCAGTTTATCAGGAGCTGCTAATTTGAAGGCTGGGATCCACTCCTACATATTTAAGAGAATGTCATCAAACTTGTTTCTAGAAAGTGTTCTGACTTCATAAGGGCACAATCTTTGTCCTTCACATAACCGTCAAAATTGTCAAACCATGCACTGATCAAGACTGCAGCAATCACCAAGACACCTCTAGGATGGATTGGGACCACAAATCAAACCAACAGTACACTTTTCCCAGCTATTGAGTCATTTTGATTCAGACATACAACTTTCCACTCCTTTTATTCTTCTTTTTTTTTTTTTTTTCGATAAGTACGACTCTCCACTGTTGAATAGAAGATTAAATTGTTCGTCAATATAGTCCATGTCGCGGCCCATTCGAGAGGTGGCCCACAGACTGAACCATGACACATGCTATATAATTGGGTTTGGTCATGTATGGTACAGGCTGACAGATTTACACATTGCTTTCCCTTTTACTCTTCTTTGTTAACAATTTAACCACTTGGAAACATTGTAAAGAAAACATTAAAAGAAAGAAGAAGAAGAAGTTATCAGGTTCAAATGAATACCTCAAGATTGCCACATCCATCTTCATCCTGCACGTCATCATATTGGACCTTTAGCTGCTTCATAGATGTCTGCAAGACAGTACACCTGAACCAGCAACCTCGGATGCCACTATCTTGACACAGGAGCTCTATTTTTTCATCAACCTTAAAAGGCACGGTAAGCCAGGATTGGAGCCCAACATGCTTGATGGCCAGTGGCATCCTACGTGACAATTTAAATTTCAAGTTTGGATATGCTGGTTGACAGGCTGTTATCTGGTTCTCCTGACCTGAAATTCTGACAGAATGATTTGTCACAAACCTCTGACGCCCTCTGCAACTTCTAGTCCTCTTAGCTCCCTGCCTAACAGTGCTCCCTTGAATAAACTCTTCTTCCTCTTCTCCAGTCAAACTATGGCACATAATGTCATGCTTGGAGAGGGGACTGGAATCTAAACATGAGAGGATGATTTGGTCTAAATAGCCCCGCAATTTACTGAGATCAAAGGGCTTGATTTTGTTGCCTCTAAACTGCCTAAAGCAAAAATGGATTCTATATGAGGAAGTTTCTGGAAGAGCAGCCAAGCATTTCTCATAGTGCTCAGGAGTAAGAACTGCTGCAGGACCATCAACACATTCCACACTGATGACCTGAGCATAAGGCGTGAAGAAAACTTCTTGAGGATGAGGATTTTGTAGAGGAACTACAGCCTCGACTTCCTGATTATAGTGAAACCACCGCACTTTGACCTTCTTCTGTCCCTTCTTGTCTTCATACATATCTTCCAAGTATGCAAGATAGTGGTTTTCTTCTTTAGCCATGACAAAAACAAAAGAATGACTCTGGATACCAGGAAAGAAATAGGCCATTTTGAGGATTAGTGTGTCATTGGAAGAGAAAAAGAAGGTAGCAATGTAACAAGGCTTACAGCTATGGTGGTTCCGTTCCTACAAAATGCTGAGAAATGCTTGAGCTGTTTACCACAAGTCCAGGCAGCACCTGACCAGACAATATCTGAATTATTGCCTTTCAACTTCCTTGCAAACCTGCCCTGAAATGGAAGAGTGGCATAATCATAAAGTCATGAAAGGAAGTAAAAAAATGTAGAGCAGAAGTGAGGAATTAACCATGGGTAAATACCGGCCGATCTGGTAGATGAGTCCCCAGTGCATTCATTGAGAAGACGGAAGATCCAATAGTTTGTGACGAATCAATTGTTGGTGATTCTGTCATCAAAAAGTTAGATTGCTGAGTGATACTTTACTTCAACAACAAATTGCAAGGGTTGTCGAAGAAACAAAAACGAAAAATGTTAGTAAGAAGCCTTTCATTTATGGTATAACATAAGCTCAGTATATTATATGCAAGTGTGGACACAAGTATAGCACACACAAACATACACATATCTCCATACCTTAACTACAAGTATCTTTTATAACACACAAAAAGAACCAGGAAAATATGTGTAGCTTAGAGAGGCTTCAATATATCATGGTTTAACTAACATTATCGATATTTGTATCGGCGTACCCAGAATACGGATAATGAAATGTATCAACATATCATCCCACTATATATATATATAAGAAGCTGACTGGAAGAATTATTTCAGATCCATGCAAAGGATTTCATTTGGTAAGCAAAAACTACAGAGAGAAGGGGAAAAGAATTCCCCCAAAGTGAGATAGATTTTTAGATCCCCCATTGATCTACAAATTTACATTTTCGTTCTATAATATAATCTCTCTCTTTTCTTTTTTTTTTTCTTTTCATGAGTAACAAGGAATTTTATTAAAGAGGGAACAAGAGAAGAATATAATCTCTTCTTTTACATATTAAAAAAGTTCATAATGTTTTATGAATATTTAATAAAAGTATTTACATAAAATAACATAGTATATGCATCCTGCAGTTCAGTCATTCATCTATTACATATGAATAAACAAGCCTAATCTTACACATTGAAGTGAAAAACTTCTGATTTATTATTATTTTTTCTTTTATTGATGGTAATCCCATTAAAATACCAAACTTAACAAATGAAAAAACGAGAACTTATCAAAACACCAAAAAAAGAGCTCCAGTGCCACTCTTCCTTTTTTTCTTTCTTTCTCATATATGGTCTAGGGGGACTTATTTTGATTAAAAGGAATGAGAAGTAAACTCCAAGTAAACCCAAAAAGGATTTTTATACATTTGCCCAAATGTTGTACACCATGTATGTGACAAATCATGCAATACATTACAATCAATAATAATAAGCATTAAGCAATGCTACACAGCAAAACATGGTGGTATATTCCAAAATCCAAATACATTACAATAAGTAACAATAAGCATCAAGCAATGCTACATAGCAAAACAAGGTGATATTCCAAGTTAATTATATTCTGCCAATAATATAGTTTTGATTGATGAGACTAGACAGAGAGTAAACGCCATGTTCTAATCATCAAGTGATGTTTTAGAATCAAAAGATTTTAACATAAGATGGACTGAAATAGAACATATAGATTGCAATGCAAAAACAGAGTAAAAACAAGGAAGTAATTAAGATTGATGGCAAAGATCACCCAAGAGTTGTTATCTCGGTTCTATCATCCATAAGGAGGAAAAATTTGAAGAAGATGATGCTAATAGAATTAGGGAAGGGCAGAAGAAGTATTGAGGTGTTTCTTGAATGAAGTGTGATCAATGTGAATTGTGAAATTTTTTATAAGACAGCTATAATCTTTTATGGAGTAGAAGTTGGGCAACCAAGAAACAAGTCATACATAGAATGAAGGAAGCTGAGATAAAGATGTTGAGATGGAAGAGTGGCACAATTAGAAAGAAATAGATTCTGAATGCACTCACACAAGCTTAGGGCTAGCAACAATAGGTGACAAGACGAGGAAAGTTGAATGAGATGCATCAATCATGTGCAACAAGACCAGTGAATGCACAAGTTAAAAGCGTCATAGTGCAAATTGAAGGCATTAAGAAGCCGAGAGGAAAACCAACAAAAAGGGTTGAAGTGGTAATAAAAGACGTGAGTGCTTAATTTAATGGAAGAAATGGTCATAATAGAGTGGAGTGGCAGAACAGGATTTGTGTAGCCAACCCCAAGTAGTTAGGTGTAACTTTGTTGAGTTGAGTTGCCTTGTACTAGTGCCATGCAATACTGACACACGATGTATGACATTGTACCATATACATTGATATTTTATACCTTAACATACTGGTCAACATGGACCAATGTGCATTGTTTTTGTATGAAATGGTCCAAGGGGACTTGTTTAATTAAAAGGAATGAGAGGCATCCATAAAAGAAAAAGAAAAGAGAAGTAAAGTTCAGGTGTGTGACAACATACAATAATTAACAATAAGCAATTATAAATTACAATACATAGTCATACTTGAAGGATACCAACATTTTACCAATATGTGGCATTGGTACTGCAAAACATAATACATGATGGGGTTTAAAAAAAAAAAAAATTTAAACCTCGATCACAATGTATTGGTCAATACAAACAGATCCAATAATACACCATGATAAACCTCATTACTTTATATATTAAAGAAATGTATAATTCCTATTTTGAATTGTATCAGTCACCTGCAGAAGTGCACATACCATACTATTATGCCACAGACCAATGGATGTTTGGTCAACCCCTTGGTCAATCAACTCCACAAAACTAGCCTGATCAGTGATTCCTAGATGTTGATTTCAATGTTTTTCTGCAAATGCTTGGACTGAATTTTTTTTTTGGATGATTAATGGAAAATTTTTATTGAAAAGGAACAAAATATATACAGAATATACAATCAAACACAAACTTGAATACAATCAGGTAAAGCCATTAAGATAATGCCCAAGTAAACCGGCAACCAAAAGTTTTGATAATTTTCTGCACTAGAAGATGTAAAGGGTATGATGGCCTCCCTACGGGGTCCCTGACCAGGGAGTGGGCCAACTCCACTGGTCTTTACTAAGTGTGGGTTAAGGGTTTCCATTGTGTTCTCGTCTTGTTGTTAGGGGTTCCACCCCTTTTTGCCCTGTGGGGATCTCTCATCCCTTCTTTTGTATCCTTTCTTCTTTTTTCTAGTCCCCCCCCCCCACCCCCATCTAGCAAGCTTATCAGTAACTTTGGAATGTGATATAGGGAAGCCTATAACAAACATAAAATCTCCCTAACCTCACAAATACAATGAGCATGATGCCAAGACCCTTCACTATTGCCAAGCCCCCAACTCACAACAATCCCCCCTCCACCAAACACCCATGAATCCCCATCCTTCTCAGTTCATGCAAACCAACAAGCAAGCCACATAACTCCTCCTTGGTAGAATCGCAACTACCCAATGGACCACTAATAACAATGATGGCTCTAGTGGAACTGTCTCTAACATTACAACCAAAACCCGTAGGACGGGGATTTCATTTAAGGGATAAGACATCCCCAAAAAAGAAACAACAAGACACCACCAGCCCCAAGGTCTAATAACTGGAGGAATCTCTAAGTCAGCTCCGAATATTTTCAAAGATCCTTTGATTTCTTTTCACCAAAATGGACCACCAAACCACCAGAAGGATCAATTCCCACAAAGATCTACCTATCCTTGAAATCTTTCAAAGCTTCCAAATACACAAAAGCTCTTTCACAGTATTAGGAAAGACCCAGGCCACCCCAGCTTCCTTGAGAACTTCATTCCAAACCTTTCTAACAAATGCACAATGAATGAAGATGTGATTCAAAGATTCTCCATCTTAAAGACAGGAGACACATATTTGGGAGATAAAACTCTCTTTTGGAGGTTATCTAAAGTTAAGCAATTAATCTCTACAAGCTGTCCAAGTGAAAAGAAAAAAACACACCATTGACTTAGCTTTAAGACTCAAGGAAGAGAGGGCTCACCCCAATCCCCAAAGAAATTATAACATGATTTGATATAAAAGATCCCATTCCTCCCAGGGGACCACCACCAAATGTCATCCCTGTATTGCCTTAACTGATAGGGATTCCAAAATACCAAGAAGTCTAGTCTCTTCTTTTTCTTTTTTTTTTTGATAATTAAGAAGTCTAGCCATTTGATCCATCTCCCAATCACTAAGGTGTCTTCTGGGGTGAATACTATAGCCACTCTCTTCACCATTCATACCCCCATAATCAGCCACTTTCTCATCTTTATTACAAAGATAAGCGGAATTTCCATCTTCAGGGTCAAGACAAGTACCAACAATCATTCCTAAAAAAATTATTAAACCATGAACCAACATCCACCCTAATAGCCTTCTTAAAACCTTCCAGCTGATTTATAATCCCTTTCCAACAACTCAACCCATAGGGAGGCGGGGGCAACCTAGTTTCCCAACTATTAGCCATGCCATATTTCCAGTAATAACCTGTCTCCATAAATTTCCTTCTTCAAGACCAAAACGTCACAGCCATTTGGATAATAACAGCCATTTGGATAATAACGCACAATTAACTTCACGAATCTATTTGATGCCAAGGCCTCCAAGCTTCTTAGGTTTACAACCCTCCCAATGAGATTAGTTTCACTGAACCATAAAAAGAAGAAACCCACCCCAACACCGTGTCCCTAGCCTTAGAAGAATGAATAGAAATACAAGTAACCCAGTCCCTCATAAGAGCATTCAAGGAGATTTCTCAAAAACTCCCAGGACTGAATGTTTTGCACCCCCGGGATCTATGGGCCTTACTCACAAAGCCCAAGATTTAAAGATGAAAAAAATCAAATCCTACCATTAGAAACTACAACAAGGCTGCTTTTTGGTGCATGGGTTTTGTGAAATCTTGTTGAACCCTGAAACTAACCCTAACCCAACTAATCCTTGTGGCACCCACTTCTATGAGATTGAGATGTATCTCAACCTAGAAATCTGAAAACCCCTCAATATCATCCCTTCTGATATCCTTGCTGTCCAAGAACAGCCTGGACTATTACCTGCAGCACCTTCAACTACCTTCACCTTTGCTGTCCCTGCACTTTAACCCATTGTGATATCTTCTCGCATATCTGAAATTAAAAGACTGTAATCCCCAAAACAATTCCCAGATTTATTACTCTGTTTCCCATCAACAGCCTATATTAAACCCGGTTTTCTACAGATTTACAATCTATTAATAGCTCCAGATTTGATGGGTTTATAGATGGGTATTTTGGGTTCAATATTTTGTATGAAAATAATTTTTATTTTGTCAGTTTTAAGTTAGTTTAGGTTAGTTTTTCTTATCAATCAATTTGGGGGTTCTTAGTTATTTCCAAGTAGAATAGGTTTTATTTACTTTTTGGGAAAGTGAAATTTCTATTTCCGTCACTTTTCTTTAGGCCCTATTTTGGAAGGCCAATACGTGCCCATTTGGCTTGATTTTGGTGTCATTTGAAAGGTTATTCAGTTACCTTTCCAATGAGTCTAAGATTTTGCAACTCCAATGGGATTTGGGACAGTTATGACCAAATTACTGAAAGGAAATTATTAAGAGACGAGAATAGAGTTTTTAGGAAATTTTATTTGATATGTTTTTAGGAAAGTTTTAAGTTTAGTATTGTTTAGGTTTTCAGTAGTTTTCTTGTTTTAGAAGTGGAATCTTGACTTGGGAGGGAATATGGGTTTTTTCTAAAAACTCAGATTTTGTACTCTATTTAAAATTTTTAAAACAGCCCAACCCCAATTAATAAAATAGAAGACTGATCTTGCTAAAGCTCTTGGAAGTATGATTGCCTAGTTCTTCTTCTAAGGTGTGATTGACTTCTTCTTTTTTTATGAATAACAGAAAATTTATCAGAGAAGAAATAATCAAAACAATACAAGCTGAGCTCAAATACAACTAAAGAACAACAAAACCCCATAAGCTACTAGGCTAGCCTACTCCCTCTCTGGCATTTTATTTCCCTTGAAACTTTCGGATTGGTCTCAGCCTCACTTTGCTAAGCTACAAGGTACTCCATTTTTAGACCTAGGGATATGAACAAGGGCAACATCCATCTCTCTCAAAATATCCCTTATCTCTTGAATGTATCTCATGAAAACCAAGAACCCTCACTTTGGCCCAGACTCCAACTAATCACTACCTTTGAATCACCTTCCACTATGCATCCTTGCTGGGTTTCTCAATTGATCTCAGCCTATTGTTTAAGCCCTAGAAATACTTTGTTTGTTGCTTCTTCTACAATTTTGTTGTGTTGGAATTCTGGAACAACACCTAATCATTTGATAGCCTTAACCGTCTTTGATCTCTTTTATATTTTGAGGGGTTATTTTTCATCCTAATACCTAATACCCTTCAAAATTTTAAGCCAAACCAAAATCTCTAGCCTAGGTTTCCAACTAGTTTTATATTCTGTCCAGCAGACCTTATTCTGAGTTTGTCTTTATGGGTTAACGCTATCAAGTCTTACATTAGAAGATTGAGGGTTTGGCTATTGTGGCCCCATTACCCTCAGGTTTGCAGCATTCCCTAGGCAGTCCTACATCAGTTGGTATTACAGCCAGTTGGGAAATGGTTATTGAAATTAGGCATAGATTTGTTTTCCCTTCTGGAAAGGCAATCAATGTTCTAATTAGTGACAGGTACAAGGAGAACTTGATTTCTATAAGTTTTGTTATAAAGATCTAACAAGATCCTGTAAATCAAGGCTATTGTAGATATATTGAGAAAAGTTTGTCTATCCAATTCCAACAAGGGAAATACATCCATGTTGCCAATTGTAGAATATTTTCATTGAAAAACAACAATGTGATTTTAGGCAAGCAATGATTGAAGAAGGAAAGGGTAATGTATCTTGAATATTCTTTACTTTGGTATGTGGTATCAACTTAAAGTAAAGCCCCAACAGCCTTCTTCTACGGTTTTGTTAGTTTTGGAAGAGAAAAAAACAAGAAGAAATCGTCAAAATAGTTGATGATGAGACAAAGTTATCTCCGGCAACCAAGGTTCAAAATGTCAATGTCAGTGGACATGTCAGTCAAGCCAAAATAAGACATATATCAAAATATCGGAAATAAATATTGTAAAAAATCATGAAAACTTAGGAAACATATTCTAATCTAATTACATATACACAAGGGAACAAATAGATTCATTAGGAATGATAACACTTATTTTAGTACACTTGTATTTTAATATTCTTTAAAAGTACACATGCATACATAATGATTGACAAACGTATCATAATCTAACTGTATAAACATAAGGAAACAAGTAGATTCTCTCTTTTTTTTTCCCCCTTTCTTCATTTCTCCTTCTTCCTTTCCCTCATTTTACTTTCTTAAGAATTTATCGTTTTTCATATAAATTTTTTACCATACCAACACAATATCAACATTAGGCAATAATAAAATGTGAAGGGGGAATATTTGCACAACACATCGACATCTGTCGACCAAAAAATGAATTTTTATAATGTACTTAATGTTTCATGTCAGTATAGGAATGTATCGTGTCGGTCCTAGTAGACATGGACATATGTCGGAAGATAGTTAAGATATTTTGAGATATTTGATACCATGTTGGTGTGGTGCAAATGTGCAATCCCTAGTAACAGTGTGTTTGGGCTATGTGTTAGTTGTTGGTCCTCTCTATTGTGGTGTTTCTGCAACTTTGATATGTGATTCTTGATCTTCCTTGAAGCTATGAGGGTTGTGGCTGCAAAGCGTTGTTTATGTGGATGTGTTGGCATTCCAATACTGATTGTGCTTATTGATATATCTTGAAGTGATTCTCAATGATTATCGCAAGAATGTTCGTTTCCGGTTCTACTGTTTTTTCCCCAGAAGTAGTCTCTCTATGAAGACCTACGGGCCAATTTCAGCATGATAGTGTTCCCTCCACCTGTTTTGGCACTCCAATCTGTTCCCCAACCCAATCATCCTCGGATCATTGAGTCAAGGACATCTCATCATAGAACTAGTATGTCTAGCCTTTTTTCTTCGTATCGTGTTTGTTATACCAGAGACAAGGTACATATTGTTGATGGCTCTTATCCTCCGTAGCTGATATTGGTTGCATTCCTCTTAATTCTTTCTTGCCTTTGTCATCTATATTTCATATTCCTAATTTTAGGTTGAATCTTGTTTATATTAGTCATTTTATCAAAGTTTTGAATTCTAGTGTGACTTTTTTCCTTCATATTGTATTTTTCAAGACTTAAAACACTGGGAAAACGATTGGTAGAGGCCATGAGAATTAGGGGTTGTTTCTTTTGGATGGTTGTTCATCAATTGACTCTACCGCTTAATGGGAACCGTAACCATCACCCATGGTTCAGAAGTCACCCCCTCCTTTTATTCCTCCTCTTCCCCATATGATCAGCTTCTTCAGTGGTATTCTCGTCTTGGCCATAACCCCTTTCTCATGTTAAAAAAGCATATATTTTCGGGACTGTGTTCTTTTGTTTCAGATTTCCATTGTGAAATCTATGAGCTAGCCAAGCATTGTCATTCTTCTTATTCTCCTAGGGCGAATAGTAGTACTACTCCATTTGTCCTTCTCCATTTTGATGTATGGGGACCTACTCCATTTACCTCTTTGTTTAGATTTTGTTATTTTGTGACCTTTGTTGATGATTACTCCAGGGCTACTTGGATTTACCTATTGAAATCCAAGAATAAAGTGTTTTTGGCCTTTAAGTTGTTTCACAAATTGGTAGAAGATCAGTTTGATACTAAACTCAAGGTTCTTTGTTCAAATAATGGTGGGGAATATATGTCTCATACATTTTCCTCTTAACTCTCTCAGCATAGCATCTTTCATAAAACCACTTGTCCTAGAACTTCTGAACAAAATAATCGTTAAGAGAAAGAACCGGCATCTTCTTGAAATCACTCATGCATTTCTCTTCCATATGCATTGTTAGCACCCTCATTTGTGGCCTAGGAAAAGCCCATATAAATTTACCTATGTGGTTTAGGTTGAATGAACCTTGAGCAAGCCCATGAAAGCCTGAGAGAAGCCCAAAATATATTTAATTTGGTAGTTGAAGTCAAATGGACCTTAATAAGCCCATGAAACAAAAATAGGTAGCCCATAAGCAACCTATATTGTGAATGATTTTCTAGAATCTTCTATTTATTGTGCAATTACTCTATTAACCCTATGTTTTCTTTTGTATTAAGTCAAAAGGACGAAATAAACCCTGGTTATATTATAATTTGGCTTTTAAATAAGTATAATGACAAAAATACCCTTACTGGAATCAGACCCTATAAATAGAGGACTACCCTCATTTGTAAAAGGACCATTTTCCATTCTCTTCTAAGATTTTAGAACGGAGAGAGAGAGAGAGAGAGGAGACTCGCTCAACAAAGGGAAATCGTGAGAGAACTCACGCGGGAAGGGAGGAAATCAGTTGCTAGAGATCTAGCCAAAGAAGAAAAAGAAGTCACCAGGGAATAAGAAGAAGATCCGAAAGAAAGAAAACCACAAAAAAATCGTCACTGCAGATCTGTAGTTGTCGTTTCAGATCCCATCGATGCACCTATAAATCTCGTGGATATTGCTGTTGTTTCCGTTGAAGAAGAGGAAGAAAAAGTAGCCAAGAGAAGTGGTGTAATCGTTCCAGCTTCAATTGTTGATCTCCCAGGCATAAATCCAAATTGATTGTTAGACACTCTAGTTTCACGTCTTAGTCGATGTT
>JAOXJP010222890.1:0-11670 GCA_025762735.1 Platanus orientalis | reverse complement strand
CATAACAGGATTTTTCAAATTTGAAAAACCAGTGATGTACCAGCTATGGTACACCATGGTCTTTGAACTAGATTTGTCTTGCCCATAACGGTGTCTGCAGGCGCTACCTCATAATATTCACCATCTAACCACACATCATTTACGGGTTTCTAAAAATAGCGAATAAAAAGGCGTGGGATAAGCATAAATCATAAATGGGCGATATCTACCCTATGGATTTAGTGAGACGACTTATAGTGAGCCTAAATTAGGAATGACCTTAGGGCCATTGGTGCCAAAAAGTGAAAAGCATCCCCCAAAAAGTGTAAAGTCAATTTTTTTTTATGCTGATGTGTTGGCCCTAATGTCATTCCTATCTTAGGTTATCTTTAAGTTGTCTCACCAAATCCCGCCTCCGATATCTATTGATTAAATTATTTTTGCCTTATGGTAGTATCTGTTATGAAATCTGTGATGCTTATGTTCTATATATATATCTTGAGGTCTGTGAGGAAGAGAACATAGGGTTTGGGGTTTGCTACAACAAAACCGTGGACCTTCAGAAGCTCTCTTCAACACTCCAAATATCGTTATTTTTTGATCCTTTTGCTCTTCTAAGTTTCCTTTTCATTTTGAAAGGAAGAGATAATGGAGTTTGGGGTTTTGCTATTAACAAATCCCTGGATCCTCATAAGGCATCCTATCACACTCCAATTGATGTAGCAAAGCCAAAGTTAAGAACTTTTTATGACCATGCTACATTTCTCCTTTTATCCGTCATAACTTTTTGATCCTTTTACTCTTCTATGTTTTGAGAACAATAACAACTGTGGGTGTGATACAAGAATGTTTCTTCCAAAATCTTGTAACAAGGAAGATGATAAAAGAATGTTGCTTATTTAGAAAGGCAAGTGAGTTTTATGATTTCTTTTTGTTATTAATATTATTTCTTTTTATGTTATTTGTGTACCTTGATGATTAGTTAAGGTGGTTTCTATTATAAATACTTTGGAGAAGGATGGAAGGGAAGAAAGTTTTTTTTTTTTTTTGTAAAATAAGGATTATCTCCTGTGCATAAGATTTCATGTAACCAGAAGAGGTAACTAACATAGCCAAAAAAGTGATTTCACAGGAGAGGATCCTGGCTGTTTTTTTTTTGGTTTGGTAATAGAAGGGAAGAAAGGTTTGAATCCATGATTATGACAGTGAATACATTTGCCTTGTGATGACAAAAACAAGAATTAGGCACAAAATGGCAAAGGAAAAAAATTACTGTTACAGAGAAGCCATGGCCTTCTTGTTGCAGGGTAAAAGATAGTTGACACAATGGCAAGCATAGAAAAGGAATTGGGACACAAAAATCATATTTCCAAAGAGACGAGAAGGACAATTGACAAATGAAAAGCTTAAAAAATATTGGGACATACCATGTCATTAGGGCTGCAAACAGATGGGATACAGACCGGATATAGGCATGTTTGGATCCTATCCATTAAAATTATCTATATGTTTGTATTCGGTGGCTATTTTTATAATCGGATTGATTTTTAAATAGATCAAATATTTGCTTTAGACGGATTGGATCTGAACTGGATATGGAATTTTATGCGAATAATTTGCTATATATACATATATTAATTGGATCATGTTGAGATATATATCCGCATTCCATCCGTTTATAAAATGAATATTTTTTTAAATGGACGAATACTTGAATGGACCGGATATATGTTGCTCCGTATTTTCTTTGAATGGACCAGATGCGGATATGTAAATGGAAAATTTGCAACCCTACATGTCATATTACTACAGCCAGGAAGCATAACGATGATTCTATGACAGAACATGCAGCGATTGCCATTGCAGGCCTGCTCAATAGATGTAAAAAAGCATCAAATGGTATATGGTAAATAGACTGGCATATCAATACAGGTTGGTGAGCATCTTGTTTAAAACACCTTATGATGCTTTTTTCCTTAATCGTGACTGGGCTTGCAAAAGTCTCTCTAAATGTTGCATCTCAATGGATCTTGTCTTGTACTGGATTCTGTGCTTCCTTTTTTTTTGTTTGTTTTGGATCCATAAAAGGTCATCTTTTGATAACGAAAGAAGAAAAAGGAATCAAAGGGTTAATCACTTTTGCGGTTTGGATCCAGTCCGGCCCCCTTATGGCCTGTTAGGACCTGTCTGGCCTAACAGATAGACATGTCACCAAACAGGTCCTGTCCAACCTCCTTTTTTGATGCCGTGTCAACCTGTTAGGCTAGACAGGTCATAACAGACCGGACACCTTGACACCACACCCCTAAACACCATGCTTGTTATATGTGTTGTAACTAGCATAAGCCATTTATTTTACGTGGAAGCGGATTTTATACCACATGAAGAGTGAAGTGGAACTGACTGTAAGCATCTCTATCCAAGGGAAAACCATGGAAGTCTGTCACCCAATTCGATTCTTGGTACGTGACATGGTATGGTTTTGGACAGCCTTGCCACTCTATTGCAACTTCAACAAATTTTGAGGAGCTAACAAGGGGATGGTAGATTTCATATCCCAATAATAGTTTTACATCTGGTACCCGCAAATGGCCAACCAATGCATCTTGGTGTGTGTGTTTGTATATATATATATATAACTATTTTTATTTATTTATTGTTATGCGGAAACCTAGATCTGTGATCGTATGCAGTAAACAAGAAGAGAGAAAATATAGCAAAAAGCAATCGCTCAACAAGTGCAAGACGATTTAGGTGGTTCGGCTTGAGGCCTACGTCCACAGGTGAAAATGGAGAAGAGCTTTTACTATGATCAAAGAATAGAGATTACAATGAACAGTGTGGCTCTACAGAAACCGAGAAACCTCCAAATATAAACCCCCAAAACCCTAATCTTCGCATTGCTCACCTTTGCCTGTTTTCGGGTCATATTCAGGTTTTTCGGGTTATCATCCAGGGTTATATCTCAGGTTGAATACAAGACATTAACCCAACAAATCTCAACATTTACTTGAATTCTACCAAGGTTACATAGTATAGAAACACTCTACTTCCATCTTCTCCACACAACCCCGAAGGGTAAACTCTATATACTGCGAACTCCAATCAAGTCCAAGCAATGCTTGAACTTGAGACCTAGAAGTGGTTTAGTAAACATATCACTTGGATTATCTTCAATTCCAATCTTCTTTACTACAATCTAACCCTGCCCAATGATCTCCTGAATGAAGTGATATCTGACATCTATATGTTTCGTCTTCTCATGGTATATCTGATTTTTAGTCAGATGTTTGGCGCTCTGACTATCACAATGCACTATAGTCAAGCCCTATCTTAGACCAAGCTCATCAAGCAAGCCTCTCAACTATATAGCCTCCTTCACTATTTTTGTCACCACTATGTATTCGACCTTAGTAGTGGACAAAACAACCGTACTTTGCAATGTTGCTTTTCAACTGACTACGCAATTAAACAAAGTGAATACATAGCATGTCAGAGATCTCCTCCTCTCATGATCACCTGCATAATCTGAATCTACAAACCCATCCATGCAATCATCAAAACCACATGTTTTATCAAACATTAGACCAACATCTATAGTGCTTCTAAGATACTGAAGTCTCCACTTCACTGCTTGCCAATGTGCATTCCCTAGATCGCTCATATATCTACTAACAATATTGACACCATATGAAATATCAGGATATGTACAAACCATACCATACATAAGGCTCCCAACTACACTAACATAAGGAACACGAGACATGTACTTCCTCTCTTGCTTTGTCTGTGGTGACAACTCTACTGAAAGCTTGAAGTGGTTAGTCAATGGAGTGCTCATAGGTTTAGCATCTTGCATCCTAAAGCACTCAAGTACTTTCTCAAAGTAATTTTTCTAAGACAAGTACAGCTTTCCTACTTCTTTATCTTCTTTACTGTCCCCAAGTCTTTCATCTCAAATTCACTACTAAGTTGAGCTTTTATCTTGTTGATTGCAAACATGTCTTTGACATCAATAAGCATGACATCAACATAGATAAACAAGTACACAAAAAAGCCATCTAGGAGCTATTTAAGGTAAACACAACTATCATATTAGCTCCTAAGAAAGTCATGTTTAAGCATGAAAGCATCAAACCTCTTGTACCACTACCTTAGAGATTGCTTCAGTCCATACAAAGATCTTTTCAATAAGCACACATGGTCTCCTTTTTCTGGAATCACAAATCCCTCTAGCTGCTACATGTAAATTTGCTCCTCAAGCTCACCATGCAGGAAAGTTGTTTTGACATCAAGTTGCTCTAATTCTAAGTCAAATATAGCGACCATGGTAAGTATTACATGAATGGAACTGTGCTTCACTATAAAGTGAAAATACTTCATTAAAATCCACACCCTATTTTTTCTCATAGCCTTTTACAACCAAATGGGCTTTATATTTTACACTATCAACACCAAACGTCCCTTCTTTCTTCTTATAGACCCATTTACAGCCTATGATCTTCTTCCTAGCTAGCGGTTTAACTAATTCTCAGGTTTGATTTATGTAAAGAGACTCCAACTCTTCATTCATAGCAACCACCCAATGAAAAGATTCGCTGTTTGTAATAGCTTCATGGTATGTAGAAGGCTCCCTGCATTCAACATCCTCCTCTATAACATTCAATGTAAAAACAACCAACTCTGTATAGTTGCTATACTTCTTTGGCGGTTTAATCTCTCTCATTTGTCTCCTAGTAGCAACATTGTACTGTGCTTCTTCTTGTACAACCCCTTCACTAGAATGTTGCTCCTCATCCTCTATGGGTTGAATGGAAGTGCTTTCCTGCACCTTCTTAAAAACATCAAACTCAAGCTCCACCTGCTTCTTAATACCGTGCTCTATCCTTGCATCAACAACCTCTTGTTTTGGTTTAGCATAAAAGACTCATAAAAAATAACATCACTGCTAACAATGAACTTAGGTGACTTGGGATCAGTGCACCATAACCTATATCCCTTCACACCAGATGCATACCCAAGGAAAATACATTTCTTAGCTCTAGGTTCTAGCTTACCTTCATTAACATGGGCATAAGTTGGACAACAAAAAATGTGTAAATCTAAATAATTTGTAGGAGTGCCAGACCATACCTCATGAGGCGTTTTGCACTCAATAGCCATTTATGGAGATAGATTCACCAAGTGACAAGTTGTGGTAACTGCTTCTGTCCAAAACTCTTTTCCTAGCTCAGCATTAGAGAGCATGCAATGAGCTCTCTTAAGTAATGTTTTGTTCATATGTTCTGCCACCCCATTCTGCTAAGGAGTATGCTTAGCCATGCAATGTCTCACAATCCCCTTATTCTTGCAAAACTCATTGATCTTTCCTAAACAAAACTCTAACCCATTGCTTGTTCTCAGCATCTTAATTTTCTTGCTTGTTTGTTTCTCAATCATGGTCTTCCACTACTTGAAATTGAGAAACACCTCATCTTTCTGTTTCAAAATTAACACCCAGACCTTCCTCGAGAAGTCATCCATGAAGGTCAACATGTAGCGAGAACTTCCCTTTGAAACCACTCGAGATGGGCTCCAAAGATCCGAATGAACATAGTCTAATGTTCATTTTGTCCTGTGAATAGCAGTACTGAACTTCAATATGTGTTTCTTCCCAAACACACAGTCCTCACAAAAATTCAATTTCACTATCTTTTGACCACTAAGCAAGCCCAGCTTGCTTAACATAGCCATTCCCCTCTCACCCATATGTCTAAGATGCATATGCCAAAGGTAGTAGTGTTTGAATCAATATCTGTAAATGATGAAACTGTTGCTGCCCTTGAAACTGTATTACCCTGCAACACATATAAATTTTCATTCTTATGCCCTCTCATCACCACTAATGCACCCCTTGCCACTCTCATGACTCCACCTTCAATGGTATACTTATATCCAATAGAATCAAGAGTACCTAATAAGGTTAGGTTCTTCTTCTAGTCTGGTATATGTCGGATGCCTATCGAGGTCCTAACAATGTTATCATGCATCCTGATCTAAATTTTCCTAACTCCTACAATCTTATAGTCCATGTTGTTTTCCATAAAGATTGTACCACCGTTTACCTCCTTATACGTTGTAAACCAACTCTGGTTTGGACACATGTGAAAGGAATAACCTGAATCAAGGATCCAATCCTCATCAATATACACACTACAATACGAAATAATAAGGACATTCTCAGAACCATCAGAACTGTCTTCTACTACACTTGCAACCTTTTTCCCCTTCTTTTCCTTGAGCTTTAGGCAATCTCTACGAAAGTGTCTAGGCTTATGACAGTAATGACACTTGTAATTCCTTGATCTAGATTTGGATATAGATTTTTTCTTTTCAAATAAACTTCTTTCATTCGTCCTTTCTCTAGCCACCAATCAGCCTGACTATCACTCTCTTCTGCAAACACTCTTTTTCTCAATTTTTTAGAATGCAAGGATGCTTTGACATCGTCCATGGAAATCGAATCCTTTTCATAAAGTAGGGTAGTAACGAAGTGCTCATAAGATGAGGGTAGCAGAATTAAAGCCTGATCCTCATCATCCACTTTTACATTTAGATTTTTTAAATCCATAATAATTTCTTGAATTCATCCAGACGGGTCTTCAGTGACATACCTTCTCTCATCCTCAATGTATAGAGGCGTTGTTTGAGATATAACCTATTCGTGAGAGATTTCATCATGTACAGACTCTCCAATCGAAGTCATAATCCAGCCGTCGTCATCTTATTAACAACCTCTCGCAGAACTTCATCAGACAGGCACAATTAACTACAACAAATAAAGTTTATACTTACAGTTATTTGCTTATGGTTAAATAAAACCATAACAATAATTGATTTATTATTATGCTTTTCATTAACGTTACTGTATAAATTAAAATTTACTTAAATTGTTACGAATCTAGATAACCATAGTTAAAATTTTATTTTTTACCATAGTTTTTTTATTGCATAATAATTAACTCTAATAAATAGCTACAGAAAAATTTTGACCGTAACTTTATTATTTCCCACTTTTATTTTTTCACTAAGTTTTATTTTTATTTTGGCTAATTTCAATCTTTAACTCATATTCAGAGACACCATTTTTTTTCCCTTTCCTTCTCTCTCGTTCCTAACGAAACAAACCAGGTACGCTTTCCCTTCCTTTGCTCTCTATCTCATTCACTCTATTTCTCTGGAAAATAGGGCTTTTGCATTGGTGCTTGAGTATTGATGTAGTCCCTTGTATATCATCTCTCTCTCTACCATTTTCTCTGAACGGGGGAGTTAACCGGCGTTTGAGTATTCCTGTAATCTTCGGCATCTTTGACCGGTAAGTTCTTTATTATCTTTCTCACTCTCTTCTGTTCTCTTTCTCATTCTCTTTTTCCCTCCCCTTCTACGACACTATCATGATTCTATGGTTCTGTGATATGAAATTTTGTTAGGGTTTCGTTAAACAGTTGTCATTAATTCTCCCCTGTTTCTTCTCCAATGTTACACTTTGATGATTTGATCCTCTCTCACTCACAATTAGGATTAGTGGGGAATTTTGGGCATTGAAGTTACGGAATGTTGTTGAATGGATTAGGGCTTTGGGGCTACCATTCTTCACCCATGATTAGAAATTAAAAAAAAATCAATTCATATAAGATCAATAGTAGGATTGGCAATATGTGCTATGTGGGGTTTTTTCTGTGATAGTTTGGGTCCTTATCTTATATGGAGGAAAAAATGCATATTTTAATCTTCGTATTATCGACATTGACCATGTCGATGGGTTTGTGAGGGAATTTCATGCTGAGAAGAAGAGAGGTTCCATAGCTTCTTTTAAGAGTTTTTCAAAGAGAATTTGCTTATGTGCAGGGAGGGCATTGGATGAGCATGGAGTTGCAAAGTTTATGCAGAGAAGGGAGAGTAGAACCAGCCCTTAAACTCATGGTCAATATGGAGAAATAGGGAATTTGTTTTGATCCAGATACCTAGCCTTGTTTTGCATGTTCCGATTTGATTGGAAGAAGGGTTCATGATCACATATCCAACTCTCCATCCAGATTTAGTGTTTTTGTCTTCAACAAATTGGGTGAGATGTGCTGTAGATTGGGAAATAAAGGAGATGTCCACAAAGCTTTCAAGGAAATGCCCAAGTGGAATTTGGATTATTGGAATAAGATGCTGATGGGTTTTGCAGAAAATGGGCAAGTAGAAGAAGCCCTGAAAATTTTAACATGATGAAAAGAAATGGAGTGAGACTAGATGGGTTTACTTTCATAGGAGTTCTTATGGTTTGTGCGAGCTTAGGGATCATGGAGGAAGCGCATGTACATTTCGCATCAATGAGCAAAGTTTACGGGATTGCTCCTTCCATGGACATTACGTTAGCATTGTTGATCTCTTTGGCAAACATTTATGAAGTAATTTAGTAATTCTTAAGCATATTGTATGGAAAAATAATTTTCTCATGATCTGCAGTCATGCATGCATGATTAGATTTTGATGTCTAGCTTTGTGGACTTAGTATAAGCTATTATGATTCATTTTATATGCTGTAAAAGAAACCCCTTTCCCATTGGTGGGTTAAAAGTCTGCTTATGTTGGAATTCGGTACAATATGCTAACATCCTTTGTCGATGCAGATTATTTAAATTTGTTGTGGTTATGATGTCACTATTTATTTTCTTCACAAAAGCAATGTCAATTTCATTTACTCTTAGAGAGCTGCAGACACACATGCTGAAATTCGCAGGTTAGTTTATTTTATTTGAAGTGATGTGACATGATGTGAGTATAACATGGTGTTTATGCTCATTGATTAGGGTGGTTCAATGTAGGGGAAACTTCTCAAATGGGCATGAGTTGAGATTCCTAACTAGATCTTGAACTTCTTTATCATCCACTGGAAAAACTTGTCTTTGGTGTTCAAAGGTTAATTTTTTGTTTAGAGTTATCTAGACAGATCAATCTTTTGGGCTGGTTCCTATCCAAAAGATGCTCATCAATTAGGCAGTCTTTATAGGCAGGTGCCTTCACCAATTATATAAGCAGAGAGGTGAGGTACCACCAGTTTGATATGTTTCTTCTTTGTTAGTTCTGCTTTGAACCTATTAGTGGCTACAAGTAGGGCTGTCAACGAGATGAGCATGAGCCTTGATTTAAGCTTGTTTTCTAAGAGAGCCTGAGCTGAGTTTCACTAACCTCAGCTAGCTAAAATCTCAGTTTATATATATATATATATTATAGATTGTGACAATAGCAATGTTCAAACAAGACAAATAGGGCTAATGGGCCATTAGGCTGTTGGGCATTTTTTTTTCTTGCAAGCCAAGCCTGAGCTTTAGCTTCATGTTACGAGATCGAGCTTAGCAGGGCAAAGCTCGGCTCAACACCCCTAGCTACAAGTTTGTTGTCTCACTTATTTTCAGATATGATTATGTATTTACTTTTGGAAAATATTGCAATGTAGCTTCAACATCAGCTTCCAACTTCCAACTCTCTCTCTCTCTCTCTCTCTCTATATATATATATATATATATACACACACACACACACACACACACACACACCCTCCCGATGAAATTGTGGATTTCACTAGAATGCAACTAATCTTTATTAAGGGTATAAATCATATGGCTACTAGAGAATAAGAAAAGCAATATGAGAAGGCTTTGGGTATCATTGCTATGGCATGGATGAGTAGGAGAAAACTCCTTTATTTTAATCTATAGGCACAAGAGAGAAGCTTCTCTACAAAGGGCCAAACCAAACTTAAGCTACTACATATAAGATTAAGTGAAGAGAGGCCTAAAGGTATTATTGCTTTTTATGAACTAAGAAATCAGAAAATCAACAAAGCAACCCCCAATTATTTGAAAGTTCTTAAGGTTCATAAGAACTTCTAAACAGGTGATAAATAGAAGCAACTATGATGCTGATCCGATGCTATGTGCATGTGGTGTTTCAATTAATACTCACTTTACTCAAGTTGAAGGCCGTGTTCTGTCAGCCCATGGAGTACTTTATTTGCATTTTTGTTGTGTTATTGCTCTTTGTATGTTATTGTTCTTTATATGCTGTACTTTATTCTGATGTTTGTATTTTGTCAAAATGTTTCCATTTGTTTCTATTTCTGTAGTTGACAGTGGGTAACAAAGATTACTTCCAACCTTGAAATGGGCAGTGGAACTTTAACAATTAGTTTCTCTTTGGTTTTTTCCCCTCACAACTTTAAATTTTTCATTAGTGGTTCTGACACAGAATTTTTATTTGCTTGTGTAAAAACTAGTGGAACCAACAAAGATCAAATGTTGGGCTGTTGTAAGCTTCTGAGCTCCCCATTGTGATGTTTGTAGTCTTTGTTGAGATCTAATCAGATGCGAAAAACAAATAGAAACTGTGAGTTCTTTTTTGTATGTGTTGTGTAATGGAGAGTCAAAGTGTCTCATTAACTTTCTCTTCTTGCATCTTTGCAGATCACTCGTAGAATCCTCTTATATACAAGCTGGCCAAACATTAGGTTTTGAGAAATTCCTTATGTAGAAGGTCTATCTCCAAGTTAGTTTTTTAGATTTTTCTGTTGCACTCATGTGAGTTTGGTACCATTATTCCTTGTACTTTTGTTTTCTTCAAAAAATTCTAAAAGTGAAATGAATATTCTTAGGCCTGCTTGACATTACTTGATGGGAATTCAACTCTGTTCTCTTAGGCCATAACATAAGCCAACAACTATAAGACTTCCCATGCTTTATGGAGCAGCATGTTGGGGAATCAATAATCACCGCATTCATAGAATGTTGAGTGTAGGTAAGATGAATAGGATGACATCCTTATGGGTGTACATGGTACATATACATCAAGAATCAGTCGAAACAGATGATCCTAACCATGCACTTCATCACATTTTTTTGGATGGTCGAAAGATTATGCCATCCTTATGCCACTTGCTCTTTTGTGCTTGCAGACTTGAGAGGTTTTGTTTGACAACCTTGACATGTTCTAGCACATTGTGTAATTAATTGGCTGACAAAAGAACATAATTTGTAGAGTTGTTGAGATCCTAGAATGCTAAGACTTAATTCCTCCTCTTTACAACAATTCAGTGTTTCCTATGAAAAATGTAAAGAGGAGCTGATTATTGAGTTTTAGTTCAGTGCATATTTCTTAGATTTGTGATGATTTGATTCTATGAAGGTTTCAATTGAGAATTCAGATATAGGTTTTATTTATTTATTTATTAAGCATAAAATTTTCATATGGCATTTGGAATTCAAAAAAAGAAATTGTTACATCAAGATATATTTCAATCATTTTTTAATAGTTGATGTCCTTAATATATCTTCAGTGCATTCACAGATTGATTGACTTATGTCTATGCAAAAGACAATAAGGTGGGTTTGTTGAACTTCATGAGAACCCCTTTCTTGGACACTTTTGGAAGCTACATCCCCAGCTAAAGGAAGTCATTGCTTGTTATAGTTTGGGTGTGACTAATCTTATGTTCTACTATTGTTAGATAGTTTTATTCCTTTGTATGGGAATGTTCTCTTACTCAGTTATATGTAGTTTCATTGACTTATCAATTTACCACTATGAGAAACAAATAGGCAATATACGTAATGATAAAACTTAAAGTGTAGACTCTTTTGTAGTTCACTTTCATATGATAATATGCTA
>JAOXJP010222879.1:0-11670 GCA_025762735.1 Platanus orientalis | reverse complement strand
GCGCACTAGGGTGCTACAACTCACATTGAGAGAAAGGGAAGCCTAGGCAATGACATTAACCCTTAGAGAGGAGAACATGGCCATAGCCACACCTTGGGAGCACCTAAATCTTCAAAAACTTGTTCATTCTTTACTGTCAAATTATGGGGGAGGGATTGCTTTTAAATAGGCTTACAACCTTAAACAATTAGAAACTTGCTAAAATTAAAAACTTTCTAAAAATTCTAATCTTGTTAACCAAGTTTTCTAAAACATAAAACTTTTTAAAAACTTACTTTCCTAAAAATTTAAACTACACATTGAGACTTTCTAAAAACACTGTACACCCCCTTAGTAATTTAGTTATAATTTTTCCAAATCACTTCAGATTTGTGCAATCTTAATCTCATCAGATAGGTAACTATCATTAGAAAGGTTATTGGATAACCTATCTAATGAAACCAAAATCAAGCCAAAAAGTCAAATTTTGGCCATAGAAAAATTAGATCCAAAATAAAAAATGGGATTACAATTAAAAACCTAAAAAACTAAACTAACCATGATACTATTGGCCTTGTTACAAAATTACCCACCTCTTACAAAATTTGAATTGACCAAATAACATGTAAATTTAAATCTTTCCCTCTTGAGCACTATGGTCAAAGGGAAGAAAGTGATCATAGGTAGGACCGAAGGATGACATATAAGCTCTAGCACGAAGTGTGACAATTCTCATTGAGGGAGAGTAGCAATAGAATGAAAAGATGTTATTATGGCCACGTTTTCAAACTCTTCACTTTTTTGTATGAATGCTCGTTCAACCTTGCAAAAAATCCACCAGTTCTGAGTTTTGGACTAGCAAAACACACTCCGTCTTTTTTCAACAATGAGCATCTCACCTCGCCTCTGTGTGGTGCATCTACACAACAAGGGTTGAAACACATTTTTACCTTAAAATATGTCCAAGGTCTAGTAACCAATTAGTCTGAATTCAGTTCTATCATCATGCCCTATTCAACATTTTCTTTAGACCCTATAATCTATCCCTTCATCTAAAGCCTAAAGGCATCAACCTAGTCTATGATTTTACATTCTAGAATAACACTTTGAATTTTCTTCCATTGCATTGTCCTGCATGTCTTGTCTTTCCTTCACCTAATTTGATTCTCATTTAAATTTGATAAATTCAAATTTCAAAACATGTATAAGGTTTCCTTAGACCCAATTTAAAGTTGTTTAGGAAGAACCATCTCCCCTCTTGCATTCAACAATGAAGGACATTTCATGCATATCTAGAGTGGAATACATCAAGCGTTGATGCAGACATAGTAAAGAAGATGAGGCATGTACCACCCCATAAGAGGACTAAGTTCAAATTGTATGTGTACATGGGTTAATTAGAGTCCTAAAGGTGGGTGAGATATCATTTAATAAGGCCTTTTGTGCCAATGGTAGATTAGTTATTTTTTTTAATGCAAGGGTTTTGTGTAATAAGGCTAAAAGCCAGGGGTAATTTGGAGAATTTGTGTGCTGGTCTATAGCTCAAGAGGCTCCGAAGTCAACAAAAGGGGGCCCCATACAAGTTGGTTGATTACCACTTTATTTCCTACTCTTTAGTATAAATTTATAGGAAACTCATGTTTTAGAAATCATTAGTATTAGAAAAGTTTTAAGTCCCAAGTTTAGGTATTTAAAAGTTGCTAAATTAGGAAAATCTCTATTTTCTTTGCATTGTAGGCCTATTAAGGCACCCCTAGACATGAATTAATCAGTAAACAATGAACTGATTTTGAAATTGAGTTTAGCTCTTTGGGTGTTGTATCCCACTATCCCTTCTCCTCTTCTTTGGGTTGTAGCCATGGGCTCCCCTATCTATCCCCCTCCTCTTCTCTTTAGTGCAGCCGTTGGCACCCCTAGGGTTTACTGTAGCTCAACCCCTTCTTCTGTCTTCTAATATCTTCTTCTCTTCTCCATATCTCCTTGCTGTCATATCTCTATCATCAACTTCATCATTCCCTATTGTCTTGATGTTGGATATTAGACTTCAATAAACAAATTTTGTTCTTCTAATCTACCTTCTTTTTACTCTAAATAATCCTTCTAAAGTTCTTTATTGAATTTTGTGCTCTTTTATATATAATGTTTTTGATAAAGCAAAGATATATTAATGAAGGAGAAAAGGAGAAGGGGGGACAAGACATCCCCACCACAACCCAACAAAACAACAAAGGGGGCTAACCACCTCTCACAATGTTAGCCCAATTACACTTAATATCAGTAAGGGACCATCCCTTGAACGCTTTACAATTACTAGTCCACAAGAAACATCTCTCTTTAGATTTTCTAAGAATATTAGAAGATGGTTCCACATAATTTTCGAAGATGTGATGGTGTCTCTTAAGCCAAATTGACCACCAAACTGCCGGTAAGAGCAAACGCCACAAAACCCGACCCTTACAATGCCTTGAAAGAAAAGACCATTGCTGAAAGGAGGGGTAGCAGTCAAGACTCAGGAATAACCCAGGAAATATTACCTTCGAATAAAATGGAGGACCAAATTTCATACGGGAAGGGGCAATGAACCAAATATGATCAGCCGGCTCTGTATCACCCTTACAAAGAGGATACATGTTGGGCAGGATATAGCCTGTCCTAAGAAGGAACTTCAAGGTCGGGATACGACCCTTCAACGCCGTCCAAGTAAAAAAGAGAACTTTGGACAGGGCTTTAAGTTTCCAAAGACCAGCCCAATTGAAATCAGCTTCCTTCCTCGGCTCCAAATAACCATAAAAAGATCTCTCTGAGAAGGAACCATCCTTTGTGGGAATTCATCTACGACTATCGGCCCTATCACGTCTAGGATGAAAGTGTTCCACACAGTCCGTAAGTCAAACCATTTAATCAATTTCCCAATCATTTAAGAATCTTCTTAGCTACACATTGCAACTATTTTGGGTAGTATCATCAACCCAATAGTCAGCCACCGAGGCCTACTTGTTCAAGGCAAGATTGAAGAGCATCGGGACTTCGTCCTTAAGAGGTCTATGACTACACCATCTATCAAGCCAGAAGAAGGAATTGGTGCCACTGCCTATATTCATAGAGATCACTTGATTGAACCATTCCGATTGAAGGGAGATACCTTTTTCATAAACCTACCCCATGGACTGCATTCACCTTTTTGGTCGCCCACTTATTAATCAAACCATATTTGTTAGCAATAATTCTCCTCCAAAGACTATTAACTTCCATCCCGAATCTCCAGAGCCATTTTGAAAGAAGAGCTTTATTAAAGTCCGGAATTCTTCTAATACCCAACCCTCCCAGCTTCACGGGATTGCTCTTTTGAAAGCTAACTGAGTATTCTCGGTATGCTATCAATGAAAATCGCCCCCTATTTCCCCACTTTACTTTCTTTTTAGGGTTTTACTCCCCTATAAGTCTTCTTCCAAACCCTTCAGACCTTAATTCCTTGTTGTTTTGATTAAGTTCTTGGTCAAAGTTTCCTGACTGTTTTATGTATCTTTTTCTTCAAGAAACATTGCTGATCGGTAAATCTTACTTTTGATACTTTTATTTGTCAGAATAAACTCAACTTTGGTGTGTAGATCATTCTTTGGATCATCTAAACACTCGTAAAATTTCATAAAATTATGATGCATTAGTAGGGGTATCTTGATAATTTTGTGTGGTTTACCCTGAAATTCCATAAACCCTAAATCAGGGTTCTTTCTCCTAGTTTTTCCCTTCGTTCTATTCTAATTTTCTTCTAAACATTCTATTACTTCTTATTTGTTAATTCTCTTGCTCCTTGAAGTTTGTGATTACTTGGGTTTGTTTCTATTGAATTCTTGGTTTATGTTAATCTGTCCTAAGCTTCCGCAACTTTTATTTGGGCCTACACAAGCAAGATGTACAAGCCTAGGTTGTTTCATACTAGTTTGGTCCAAGTCTTGTTTGCATCAAGCAGATTTTATGCATCATTGATCTTATAGAGATCTACTTTTTTCAACCTTCTCCATCCCCAAACTGTCACTCCCTTTTAGTGTAGATGGTCGCAAGTAACCTTGTTTCATTTTGTGATATCGATTTGTACAATGTAGTCTCCAAGCTAAAATTCTGTTCAACCTTGATTTTGCATCTAGGTGCTTGATTGTGTTTTGTGAACAATTTGATTCGTAATATCTATTAAGAGTTAAGTAATTTTGCTTGTTGGTTTTGTTATATTGGAATTTGGTTGGGGTTGGGGGATTAATGAGGGGAAGTGGAAAGTTGGCTTTGAAGTCCAATTTTTGGGTATGAACTTCCTTAGGTTGATACTGAGAGCCATGTTGTGAAAACTCAGATAGGTGGCTCAAATCATTTGGCCCTGATTTTGATCCTGGATCGTCCCAGTTCAATCTCCCTTTTAAAAATATGAAAAATTCTTTAAAAAATCTTAAAAAATAGTAGGAAGGTTTCTATGAAAAAATCAAATGAAAAACCATAATTGTAGGCATGTTAAGTGCATGATATATGTATATACACTGTTATGAGGCTTGTATACGTTGAAAATTGTAGTATTATTTATCAAACATCCAATGTGATTACATCTGATGCCTAAAAACTAAATTATAGACAATATCATATAAATAAAGATAAAAAATATAATCATAAATGATTCATCAATCTAGCTGATGGATTCAGCAAAAAAAAATCAATCTAGCTGATGGATATGATCTTTTGCCTCTCAACTCCCAATACAAGCTGCCTGCAGCCTAGATATGGGATCAACAACCTCTTCCATTTCCCAGTCATTGATAGGTCTTCTCAAATGAAGATTTTAAGTGTGACTATATGCATTCCTGCAAATATGTTTATGAACCACCCCTTCTTTGATCACTGCCAGCCTGGAAACTCCAGGAAAGTTGCACTCTTAAGTAGTTCTCGCACTAGACATCTCTCCAGAAGTGCACCTTAGATCCCTTGCCTGCTTTTAAAGCCATAGAGCTGGGAAAAAAAATCATAGGCCTTACGATACTCTTTCACGTGTAGGAGCATGGTTCGAAAAATCGGCCGATCCGACGGTCCATGGATTAGTAAGCTGGATTGGGATCGGCTGATCTGAGGCAAATTGTCAAATTTTGCCTTTTAACCTTGGATTGGCCAATCCTTTAAAGGATCGTCCGATCTAGACATGGATCGGGTCAGGATCAGCCCTGTCCAATTTTGATCCCAATATTTTGATCCATGCGCTAGAGCCATATGGACCTTATGGATAAGTGCTGCTCCACCCCAAAACACTGATCCCATATTTCGCCTCGATTACCACCCTCCACAGGCTTCCTCCTTCCTAAACCTCCACAACCATTTGGCTAAGAGGGCTTTATTCATCTTCTTGAAGGATCGAATGCCCAAACCGCCTCTATCAATATGATTGCAAATCTTCTTCCATCCCACCAAATGGAATTTCTTTTCTCCGTCCCTGGGCTGCCATAAAAAGTTCCCTATAATCTTTTCCAGTTTCTGAATCACGGAACTTAGGTGTAGGGATAAGTGATAAGAAGTATAAAGGAAGGCATCTGGCGGAAGACCAAGGTAAGACACCGGAAACATTTCTGTTTGTTAGCCAAGAATGGAGGCCAGCTTGTCCAAGTTGGGAGCATCACCTACAGCATAAGCTTGCTTTTTCTGAGATTGACTTTGAGGTTTAAGACTGTTTCAAAAAGAAGCAAGATGCATCTCAAATTCTGCATTTGGGGAACCGAAGCACTTAGGAAGAGAAGGGGAACAGAAGGACAGTTAGGCCCAGTCTGGAAACCCTCAATAAGCTCAATACTCTCTGCTTTAATCATGATTCTACTTAGGGTTTCGGTTACAATTTTGAAGAGTGGAGGTGAAAGCTGGTTACCTTGTGTCAACCCTCTGCTGCTATAAAGAAGTCTTCCGAGGTCCCATCCACCAAGACTGAGTGTGATCGTGGAGACACAAACTCTGATCCACTTAACAGACCACCCCTTCCTTTTGCTTTTTCCAAGAGTCTATGCACTCATTGGCTATCAGGGAGCAAAGGAGAAATAATGCAGTCCATCACCTATTCTAGTCCCCTGGTCAAGATATTACTCAAGGGCTTGTAAAAGCCACCTCATAGGCTAGCTGATTGGCATGAAATCCTTGAGTTCCACAATTCTTTTTCTCTTTGGGATAATAGCTATGAAGGATGTGTTCAAGCTTCTACACAGAGCTGCCCTTTGATTGAAGTCTTCCAAGGCATTCATGACATCTCTACAGATGACCTCCCAAAAGTCCTTTAAGAACCTTATTGGGAATCCATCGGACCCAGGGGTTTTATCCTTCTTTAAACTATTAACGGCTGTTTTTACTTCCTATTCTGTGAAGGGTCTTTCGAGCCATCCTTCTTATCAGTGGGGATAGAATTAAAAGATATCTCTTCAATGGGATGGTTGGCAAAAGGCTCCATGTACAAGTCTCTATAGAAACCTGCTATATGGCGTGAGATCCTATCTTTCTCATTGACCCTCTCCCCCTCCATGTCATTTGTCAATGAAGTTAGATTTGGTTCTCATGTTGGCTTTTGTGGAAGAACTTGGTATTATTGTCCCCATCTTTCAAGCACGAGACTCTTCACTTTTGCTTCCAGCTAGTCTCCTACATCCTGACCCACCAAATATATTCCTGTGTTTCCTCTTCCCTCGCTGCCCTGTTTTCCTTTGAAATGGAGCAATGCTGCTCCCTGCTATTGATCTTCTTTGTCTTTTCTGAACACTTCACATTCTTGACTTAAAACTCTACCCAACTTTTCCTTGTTCCTTCGTGTCTTTCTCACTGCTTCAACCCAAATCAATTTTGGCCTTCTTGTCCTTTGTCGCCTCCAATTTGCAGCATATCACTCTTCACTGCTGCAGTCTTTGGTCTTTATAGCACATGACTGAACCATCTTAGTTGATTTCACTCATCTTGTCACCTACGGGGGCTACCACTAAGTTCCTCCAAATAAATTGATTTCTTATCTATCCTTTTTATTTTGTGTATGTGTTGTTTCTTATTTGCCCAATATTCTACTCCATAAAGCACGGATGGTATATAGCCATTGATAAATTTAGTTTTCAATTTTAATGATATGCATTGATCACATGGCACTTCAAAAGACCTCTTCACTTCATTTACCCCTCTAATTCTATTGCCAACATCCTCTTCAATATCTTCCTTGTTAGGGGTGATTGAGCCAAAAATAAAATAAAATGGTCGCTCTGGAGTATCTCTTGGTCATCAATCTTAACTCAATTCTACTCCTAAAATTGCACTCTATTTATTTTATTTTAGTCCATCTTATCTTAGAACCTTTGGAAAGCATCTTTCCATAGCTCTAATTTGGCACTTTGGGGAGCAGATATTAAGGGGGTGTTTATGTTATAATTACTAGTTTACTGGCCTCAATATTTGGTTTAGACTCCAATCCCAAAGCCATTTCATTTATATGTGGGGAAATTCCTTCACATGTGAGTATTGGTCTGTTAAAGAAGAGTGATCGATGTCTTCAACATGCCATGTAGGATTTTTTTTTTTTTTGGGTTGTTGAAATGGTAAGAGATTTTATTCAAGCATAAAAAAACCAGGCAGGTGAAGGCTATGAAGCAAAGAACTGTATCAAAAGGGTCATACTTGCTTCGGGTTTGTACCCATATTACCATGTTTGATAGACATGGGATTTAATTCTATGTGGAAATCACATTTTTATGAGATTTGCTCATGTTTCTAATGAGAAATCTCCAACTTTTTGAGCACATGCGGAGTGCAATCTTCTGCCTCATGTTTGGTGAAAGAAAGTACCAGGACAAGTAAGCTGATGCAGTTGTGTCAATTTACTTCATCTATATGCAATGTAGCAATGCTTGAACATGTCAGTTTATAATTTGGCCAAGCTACATACCTAAATGGAGACTTAATGTTTAGGAACATGAGCAACAGTGAGGTCACTACCAAGAAGATTGTGGATCAGTGACAATACACTTTGGGCATGGCAGACATCAAGGACACCTACAACATGCGTGGCTACTTATTGATAAAATAAGACCTCATGTTGGGCGTTGACCTGAGATGGGAAAAAATGTATTCAGATTTCTTACAGAACACATCATTCTTTAGGCTGATAATTGAAGCTTTACGAGGTATTTTATGTACTAAATTATTTTGGTTTGCTTAAATGGGCAAGTGACATAGAGTGATCTACCAAATAAATAAAAAATAAAAAATAAAAACCTAGAGCCGGCAAAGAATTCACTTTCATATGTCATGTAGAACAAGTCACAAAACTCCACTTACACAATTTAGCAAACACTTAGAACTAAAATTTACTCAGCAGAAAATGATATGCAATAGAATCAAGGATTCTTGAAGTTTAAAACCACTAATTACTCCTAATCAGACCTACATCTCAAGGCATACTCCCATATATATATATATAGCAAGAAATAAAGCTTGTCCTCTTTTTTTTGAAAAAAGAGGAAAACTCAAACTCAAGTCTGGCTGTGTGGATTCTTGGAATGGGTTGTGAATTTTGAAGGTTTAAAACTACTTGGATGAACCTAGGCAATAAAGGAAATAGGAATAGGTTTTGGTTGCAGGGAATACAAGGAGGAGATGGGGGGTTAACTGGATGGTGTGAGAAGGTGTAGAGATGAAGAAGATGAGGTATGGAAGTGGTTGTGGGCTGTGGGCAGCAAGAAGATAATCAAGAACCAGAAAAAAATTGGTGGGGAAGAAGAAGCGAGGGAGAAGAAGAAGAAGATGGAGAAGGAATCTTACCTTGAGGAAATCACCAACCTCACTTAGGAAATCACCAACCTAAGCCTTGTCTTGGCAAAACAAGGAAGAGCATGTACACCAACTTCAGCCGGCAGGGAGAGCAATAGCTTTCAATTCTTTTTTTTTTTTTTTTTTTAATTATTATGAGGTGATTGACCATGAGGGTCTCCCTCTTTATTTATATTAAAATATGGGAGAAACCCACGTTTACATGTTAATAAAATTCTAATCCAAATAAGAAACTAAAAGAAATCATGTCCCTCTAATAGAAGTTGATCATGCCTTTAATTAGGCCAATAAACCCCTAATTCCTATTACATCCATATAAAAATAGAAAAAAGACCTTTACATCCCTAACTCTTAAAAGCTCTAGCAAACCCTCCATTATTTGCTCCATTGCCTCTTCCATATGCTTTCTTGTTATCCTCCTTGTGTGGACCCCACCAAGGTCAAGTGTGGGCCCCACCTTGCTTCCATGTCCTCATCACAATACTTCTTGACATCTAGTATATGTTGTGCAAACTTTCTAAACAATAATGGAAAGGGTGCATGTTAAAAATGTTTAGTCTCACAATGTGTTAAAAAAAATTCTTCTAGTTGCATAAGGTGAAAAGTACGTGTATTTCTTTTGGGGTTATGTTTCTAGATCAATTACAACTATACTAGTGTTTGATTAGTTCTCTGACTTCTTTCTCAAGAGATAATATAATGGCGTTACCTAGAGGATAAAAGAAATATATGATAGACCTTACCTCATCTTCTCTAGGAAGTTGGGTGTCACACAATATAGCTGAACAAATTTTATTGGTGGTTGACTACCATTGCTACCAATTGGATGGGGACTATATGAAAAATTATGCTATTTTGATGTTTGTATTCCTTTGATGCGACTTTTAATTGTCCATGTTTTAAGAGAATAAACTTCTCACTGTTTGAATTGTATGATTTTTAGGGTGATTTATTATTTATTAATTTTATTTTGGCATTGCAATATATCTTCCAGCACTGATGGTCCCTGTGATAACACAGATGGCATGTCAGAAATTTCTGTTTCTGGAGTCTTTTCCAAGGACTTGACAGTGTCTCAAATGTGTCCAAGTGGAGATGTGATCTCTCTTCCACCTACTTCTCCAACTTCAAAATCTACCAGTGTGAGGCGGGATACACTGTCACATGATATTAATCAGAACAACCTTAAAGCTGCACTTACGAGAAACCGGATTGTCGAAGATGAGTTGCGGTCTGGGATGTTGTCGAAGAAGGATGGGTTTGACAGCCTGGAAAGCATTGTGAGGATCAAGGAAGCAGAAGCAAGGATGTTCCAGAGCCGGGCAGATGATGCAAGGAGAGAGGCGGAAGGGTATTGGCAGATGGCCCGTGCAAAGAGTGAGAAGTTGGAGGAAGAAGAGTACACAAGCAAGCTTTCGAAATTGTGTTTGCAGGAGGCAGAGGAGAGGCGAAAGAAGAAGCTTGAGGAACTCAAGCTCTTGGAGAATTCCCACTGTGACTACTTTAACATGAAGATCAGAATGCAAGCTGAAATTGCAGGCTTGTTGGAGAGGATGGAGGCAACAAAGCAGCAATGGGTGTAAACATACTGAGTGTTTAGCTGTGATGATAATGGTGACAGTGTTGACAACAATGATAAAGTTGGATGATAGTTAGTTTTGAACGGTGACAACAATGGTGTGTTATATGTTTCTGTTGTTCCCATGCCATTATTGCTGGATATTTGTAGATTTTGGATGTCAACTTACAGATAAAGGAATTTGCTCGGAAGAGGTCCTTAGTCTCATTGCTGCTTCAATGTCTTTTATCTTTATTCATTTTATGCTCCTTTGTTTTGACCCCTCGTGGAAGAATGGGTGAAATTGAAACAGGACAACGATTCAATGCATGAAACGATGAATTTGGAATTCGACAGCTCCAAAGGTTGGCCTATGTGAGACCGGCTTCATGGCATCACAACTCGGATATCTGAGGTATGCAATGGCTCAAGCTTTGGACGATTGGTGGAGCAACTGGTGGATTGCTTACAACCCAATATTAAGTTTAAATTTTGTTGTTGTTGGGTAAAATAGATTAAGTTTAATTGATCGAATGTTTTTAACTGCTAAACCTGTTGCCTGTGCAGATGCCTCTGTTGATTGTCCACAAGGAAGTACTTCCAGAAAACAATGGAAATCGTAAGCTGATTCAATGTTCTCATTCAAAGAATATGGGCCATGTCTATCTGATGGGGAGGGGGTGGTAAGCTGAATCAAATTGAAAGCGATTTAATGGGTGGTGCTGTAACATCCAAGCTCTTCCATGACCCCATTACGGGTGTCTGGCTGTAGTGAGGTACCTTCACTAGGAGGTGACAATGGGTTGGGGGTGGGTCAGATTTAACTCCTGACGGCCAGAGCTAAGTACACAACTCGAATCCCTATGGGAAGCAAAATCAGATCAGAATTAGCCAACTTTAGCCAGGAAAAATTGTGTTATTATGTTCTATGTGAAAAAAACAAGAAGGTTGCATTGGGTCTGAGTTTTGTTGCGTGGAAATGAATGCAATCTATTACCTGATTTTGAACCAGGTTGAGATTTGCCCAACCCTCCTAACCCGGCACAACCAATGAGTTGGTGGGTGGGTCAATTAGTTTGGTTAGTCTAATCCCGACCCAGTTTAAATTTTGGTGTTAGGATCTGCATCTTCCAGACTTCCACCCACCAGGATTGGGGCTTGGATTATGTGAGAATGAATCTCGTGAGAACTGTGAAAACGGCACCAGAGGGGCTGACGCACCAGTACCAAAAAGTGATTTGCACTTTTTGGGAGGCACTTATCACTTTTCGGCGCTGATGTGTCCGTACCCTGATGCCGTTTTCACAGTTCTCACAAGA
>JAOXJP010222868.1:0-11670 GCA_025762735.1 Platanus orientalis | reverse complement strand
TTTGATTTGGAGGTCTTGATGAACGTGTGTTGGGGCATTTAGAAATAAAAAATAAATAAAAGATCTTTGAGCAAGCCTCCTTCAGAGGTTGCTGTGTATATCTTATTTGTGGTGGCTTCCTTGGCCGTGGTTCCAAAGGAGTTTTTGGGTTGTTCTATGAATGATCTTACTCGAGCCCGGTCTCATTGCTTCCATGTTCTTTGCTGAATGACGTGTAATGTTTAAGTTTTCCTTATTGTATCTTAATATTTATTTTACTTCTTTAATGAAATATTGTTATTCATATAAAAAAAGTCAGACACTCGGCAATCAACAATAGACCTGGTCAATGAAGGGAGCCATTAGGATCGGTGATATGCCAAACACCTGGATGACCTTACCACTAGACATTGTGACTTTTGTCAACAACTGGTAATGATATTTCTCAAGTTATATATCAAAATCTATAGTACATCTTCAAATGGTTGAGATTACCTGGTTAGTAATGACTTTTGGTCTGCACCGAGAACAATGGATGGCTGATCAAATGAATGGTTTTGGTTTGAAATATACGTCGGCCATATACTGATATTGTAGTTCGTGCAATATTGAATGATTTATTCATCAAAAAAAGATTGAATGATTTGTCCCTTTAGCTAAGATTAGCAACTTGTTATTACCACACAAAAAAGATTCATTGAAAGGAAATGGTAAAATGTTTGAGGTCCATCATCCTACTGTTTACTCTGTATTAAAAATTTGCCACGGTGATGGCAACACGTGGCCACCCAAGTTTTCAAATTCAGTCAGTAAATAGGCAACACGTGGAGCACCATTAGCGGAAAACCAAAGGGCGAAGAGTTACGCTGATAGCCAACACATGTCCCACCAAACTGAATGAGAAGACATGGGTATAATTCATGGGTTTTCAGTTATCTTGATGGACCATGATGGATCCATTACTATGCATGGAAATTGATCGAGAGGGTTCGAAGGCATTGACACGTCATCAATGACAGTTCGAAGGCATTACTAGTTCCAGATGCTTGAGATATAGACCATGAATCTAAAGACACTTCAGTAACAGAAGCAACTGCTTGCAGGAACTCAATGAGAAGAAACTGATCTAATGGAGTATAAAGAGCGTTACGGGAGACATTATTTAGGTTATGAATCCAATCATCAGTCATTTTATCCTGTCTTAGGAGTAGGCGTAACATAGCAATAGGAGTAGTTGTACTATAGCTTTGGTTCCTATACTTTGTATTGTATTTCGATCAAGCCTTCCTTGTTCATCATCCAGTGTATCTGTTCCATCAATTAATGCAAGTGAGTTTTTTTATCCATTGCTTGTTTGCATTTATTTATCTTTCTTGTTCTTTGCTTGCTTTCTTTCCTTTGATTGTTGAGTTTGTCAAAATCGTCTTGATTAAGGTAGAACCAAACCCATTTTATTGTGATAATCTCCATCTAGATTCAAGAAAATTTCAAGCGAGAAACAAAGAGTGGTGACCACGGTGGGGGATAACTCGTAGAATGAAAAGTGAGTGGCTTGCTTCAGCCATAGGAATCTGAAAGCATGATAAGTCTCTTTTGTCATTATAAGGACTGCTTTGCACGGGAATACCCCAAGTTTCCTGGTTGGATAGAAGACTGGTTGAGCATCAACTCCTAACAAAAGAAGGATATATGTCATTTTAGCAACCACCTTGACGAATGATGTCAGAGGTAACTGTGAAAAATAAAGAGGATATCGAGAAGCTCTTGAGTGTAAACTTCATTCGGCCAACTAGGTACGTGGAATGGATTTCTGACATAGTCACAGTACTTAAGAAAAATGGTAAGTTACAGGTCTGTATCGACTTCAGAAGCCTAAATATGGAAAGACCTAAGGATGAGTACCTCACGCCCATTGTTGATCTGCTAGTCGATGGGGCAACAAGACATAGAGAGTTGTCTTTCATGAAGGTCATTATGGTTACAACCAAATTTTCATTGCTAAAGACGATGTGCATAAGATTGCTTTTCGATGCCCAAGGTCGATTGGGACATTCAAAGGAGTAGTCATGCCATTTAACTTGAAAAAAACTAGTGCTACATATCAACGAGCTATGAACTTGATTTTTCATGACATAATAGGAAAGTTCATATAAATATACATCGATAATGTTGTGGTTAAATCTTAAGACTTTGGCAGCCAATTACTCGATTTTGAGAACCAAATTATTCGAATGAGAAAACATCAACTTAAGATGAATCATTTGAAATAGACCTTCAAAGTTAGTGCATGGAACTTCTTGGGTTTCTTGGTGCATAACTGGGGCATCGAGATTGATCAAAATAAGACTAAGGCAATAATTTAAGCTAAGCCTCCTTCGAATAAGGAGGAGTTGCAAAGATTGCTAAACCAGATAAATTTCTTATGAAAGTTTATTTTAAATGTTATATGGAAGACAAGAGTCTTCTTGTCATTACTTTGATTTAAGCTTGATAAAGATTTTTATTGGAACAAAGAACATCAATGAGCATTTGAAGAAATCAAGGAGTACCTATTGAAGCCACAAGTGTTGATGCGACTAAGAAAATGGAAGCCTCTAAAGTTATACATATAAGCTACTGAAGACTCGATAGCTAGTTTGTTGGCCTAGGATAATGAAGATGTCCATAAGCAAGTTGTATTCTATCTTATCAGGCTGTTGCATAAGGTTAAATGTAATAACACGTTTGTCAAGAAACTATGTCTACCCTTGTACTTTACTACAATCAAATTAAGGCATTACCTCTTATGTCATGTCATTTATGTTATTGCACAAACAGATGCGATCAAATATATGCTATCTAGACCCATCCTTAAAGGAAGAATGGGAAAATGGAGTGTGACATTGATTGAATTCAATTTGATATATGTTCTCCAAAAGGTTGTGAAAGGATAGGCCCTAAGAGATTTCTTAGCAAATCATCCTTATCAAGACACCCCAAGTGATCTCAAGGATTTTTTTGTCAACCTTTTCCCATGAAAATTGCATTTTGATGGCTCTCGAATTGAGCAAGGTGCAGGGGCTGGAGGTATGATCCAATCCCCATCAGAGACAATATTCGACTTATCTTTTTAGAATTACAAGAAAACACTTCAATAATCAGGCTGAATATGATACTTTAATCATTGGGCTCAAAGTCTTAAAGGAAATGGGGGTTTCAACTATAAAAATATGTGGTGATTCCTGTAACACCAAATTTCATTGCTTTTCAAAGAAGATTGAAACACAAAGTGTGAAAATTACTCAGCCATGTAAGGGGGCTGATTTATTATTTTTATGTGGGGACTATTACTCTAAGTTATTGAAAAAGTGGGGACTATTACTCTAAGTTATTGAAAAGAACTTATTAATTATTGCTTCTTATGGGTATCAAACCTCTGATTAACTCATAGTTGCATAAACTGTAAATAAGCAAAAATTGCATAAAATAAAGAAGAAGAAGAAGATGGAGAAATGAAACTTTGACTCTATTGATTCTCTAACTTTACAGGATTTGCTTCAATATCAATAAACAAGCTTTACACTAATCTTACCTAGCCATGGATGTTTTCAAGACACAATCTTCTATGATATCTTCTTGAGAGGATGTTGCAGAGGTTTGATGAACTTGTAACCTTCTTTAAGAGATGCTTGTTGTTATGACGAACTTGAAGATGATGGAGGAGATGAATGCTTTAACTTACTTTGAACTTGAGAGCAAAAACTTGAAAACTTTAAGAAAACAATAGCAAAGAGCAAAGTGCACCAAATTCATGCTCCTTGCTGGTATTTATAGATACATGGACAAGTTAAAGTCCTTATGGGAAATAACTCCTTGTTGCCTTAAGAGTCCTCTTTGAGGTGGGAATGTATTGTTCAATGAACCTGTGCATATTGGGGTCTCTCTTGTGTGAGATTGTGCTTCCATTAGACTTCTAAGTGTCCAAGGAGTCTTCTGATGTCATGGTTGTGCAAAACAACCTTTATTGATAGAGTTGGAGTTGGATTTCAACTTCTAGTTCTGTGGTGCAAGACTGAGAAATCTCTGTGTGTGCGAATGTCTATATGTACACGATTGAGATGAAATTTGTCTCAGTCACACACATTGTTATGGTGGTAGATGAGCTTTTATGACATCATTCACATAGACCTTCTGTGCAAATGACCTTTTTTAAGAGTGTGTAACTACCATATTTTGTAGTCACACATATTTTAATTTTAACAATTCCCAGTTCCCAATTTGACAAATAACGTGGGAATATAAATGTATAAGTCATTCTTTGGCCCTATATCTGGTAGCAACATGTCCTTCAAAGGAAAAACCAGGAGGCTAATGACATAACACAAGTAGCCTCATGTTATAAAAGTAATAGAGAGGCATTCACAAATGTGACTAAACTGCATAAAAAAGGTACCTCCTCACTGTGCTCAATAGGTAGCTTGCCACGAAAATATTTAGTGTTGACATAAATGAGATGACTAGAGGAGCCCTATTATTTAGTATTTAAGATCCGAGTAAATGTACCAATAGAACTTTAAACTAAAGGCTAGAAATTATATGTTACTTGATGATCAAACTAAGTTGTTCAAAAAAAGTGGTGATGGCCTACTGCTTAAGTGCCTAGGACTAGAAGAATTGAATCAAATCATAGTGGAAGTACATGAGGGAATTTGTGGATCCCACTAGTTTAGAATAAAGATGAGATGGTTGATTAGAAGGTATGACTGGCAAACAACTCTATAGGATTGTATTCGATACTCTTAGGAATGTGAAGCCTAACAAAGGCAAGGACCTATACCTTGCGTTCCTACATTAGAACTACACTCGAAAGTAAAACCTTATTCATTTTGAGGTTGGGCTATCGACATGATTGAAAAAGTCAAACCAACATTAATTCGAAAGAATTGTTTCATGTTGGTTACTACTGACTACTTTATGAAATGGATAGAAGCTAAACCATATCATGATGTGATTGAGAAAGATTCTATCCACTTCATTAAGGAGAGGATTATCCATTGATATGGTATTCCTTTGTCGATCACCATTGACCAAGGCTTAATATTCAATTAGGTCTCGGATGCAAGCATTTTGCCCATGATTATGGACTTGAAATATTAAATTTGACCCCTTATTATGCCCAAGCTAATGGTCAAGCAGAATTGACCAAAAAAAATAAAAAATCATTAAGAATAACTTGAGGAAAGTCCTCAAAAGTAATGCATTGAACTGGGATGAGCTGTTATCTGAATTAATATAGACTTATAGAATGTTTAATAAACTAAGTATTGGGACAACCCAGTTATCCTTGATCTATGGACATGTTGCCATCTTTCCTATAAAAATCACCATAAGGTCACTTCAAGTAGCCCGATAAAACAATCTAAGTCATCTCGATTACTATACAACCATGATGGCAGAACTAGATGATATCGATGAAGCACAAATTGAAGCATTGAATTTGATTCTATCGCAGAAGCAAAAAGTAGCAAGGGATTATAAGAAGAGAGTAAAATCAAAGTCCCTTCCCGAAGATGATTTGGTATGGAATGTCATCTTTCCATTAGGTTTGAAAAGCCCAGCTTATGAAAAATGGTATCCCAATTGGAAATGATCATATTTAATTAGCGAAGTCTTTGATGGGAATGTCTATCGATTGATGCACATCGATGGTACTAAGAATATAAGGGCGATCAATGGCAAGTATTTAAAATTATACAAACCATCTACATGGGACATGCCATTTGTACAGAAAAAATATTAGGTCAAAGAATGGTCAAGACAAATATTGTCTCCCTGCAAGAAACATTCTTATCTAAAATAAAATAGTATAAATAGAATGTACATGGCTGGAGACAAAGTATTAACAAAATTCGTTACAAAAGCCAAAAAATGGTTTAAAAATTCAAATAGAAAAGTCCCCTAATCACTAAGAGTCAAAGAGCATGTGTTGATTTCCTCGAGTCACCTCCTTAGAACCTCTTCAGTTCAAGGGAGATTGCTATGGAGAATGCTTCAATACATAAAATCTGCAATCATATGAATCTTGAGAGGCCTGGGACTTCAATCCGCTTCACTACCACTAAGACAAAGAAGCCCCTTGAAGAACCATATCGTGCTTGGTGAATCCAAAATTTGCAAACAAGGTCAATCTATCATGAAAGGAAGGACAACAAGATCAATGCCAACAATACATCCCTAAGCCTGCCAGGTCTTATAGGGAAGCACATTGAGCACTCCATCCATAACTACAAATGGATTTTTTGACCCATCTTTAATATATTTCCCTATATGTATTAAGAAAGACATGGACATCTTCTCGTGGTTCCAAGATGCACCTTTCCTCCTTACTTAAGAAATTGTCAATAGTAGAGGTCCTACAAAAGAAACAAAGGGGAGAGGATGCATGAGCTCAATCCACAGGACAATGAACATATTCCTACATGCAAAAATAAAACAAACTTTACAAGCTAGAGTTAGAAAACTTACTAGAGAACGAGAAGACCTTGAAACATGGTTAGACCAGGGAAGAAATGTCCCTCGACCAGCTCTCGGGAAAAATCTGGATGAGGGACGTCATATAAAAAGAAGTCATGACAAACCCTCTTGGAGATGGAAACATGGCTTCTTGATGGAAGCTTTAGAGACAAGAAACTTTATTTAACAAGGTTTGGAGTCGCCTCCATGTATTGAAGTCTTGATGCACTATAAAAGCAACAAGCACATGGAAGTCATGAAGAAGTATGGAAAACAATCAAAGTGATAAAGGGATGAGCTGAGAAGAAGAGAAGAATAATACATTTATAATCTTTAAAGTTTTGAGATTGGCATAAGTAATGACTTGGAAGACAGAGAGTCCTCTTTTGGAAATGACAACATGTTACATCCCTCTGATGAAGAAACCATTCACTTCCCTAGATCAAGACCATAAAAATTAAATGGATTAAGGGAAGTAAGGGTATTTCGTTCACTCCAATCCAATGGACGCAACAGTTTATGTGACTGAGTCAAGTCAGTCATAAATTAGGTTCCTCGCTAAGCGAAAAAGGTGTGGGATGGTTATCCATGCCAAATAGGTCATGATTTGGGTGAATGGAATCATGCCATTTTGTACAAAATCACAAAGGGCATCTAGCGGCTTTTAAAGAGATGAAAAAGCCCTTGATTAAATCTTGGCTGTCAAAAGAGCGGGTACACACACATGTTTGGTTTTCGTTCATACTAGACATGTAGGGTGCATTTATTTACCTTGTTTTAAAAATTAACCACAGAGAGAGTGACATGTGGTCACCCATTTTTTCAAATTTAGTCACTAAATAGGCAACACATGGAGCGCCATTAGCGAGAAACCAAAGGGAGAAGAGTTATGCTGATAGTCGACACATGTCCCACCAAATTGAATGAGAAAATGTGGGTATAGGTAGTGGGTTTTTAGTTATCTTGATGGATCACGATGGATCTATTACTACACATGGTAATTGATCAAGAGGGTTTGAAGGCATTGACACATCTTCAACAATAGTTATTGAGAAAAACTAATTCGAGATGCTCGAGATACAAGCCATGAACCTAAAAACACTCTAGTGACGAAGGTAATTTCTTGCAACAAATTGGTGAAAAGAAACTGTTCTGGTGGAGTCTAAAGAGCATTATAGGTGTTGGAAATTCTCTCTGTTTTGATCGATCCATCCATAATTCTTCAATTGATCGAATGGGTCATTCTTTGGTTGATCGATCAAGTATGTTTCGGTCGATCGAAACTGGAAGTTGCATCATGTATGAACCTAAATACGAATTTGTCTTTTATACAACACATGTATTATATATGAAATAAGGGTTTGAGTATTGATCAAAGTCTACTCTATCGATCAAACTAGACAAAATCTCCAACAATAGGAGACATTGTTCAGGATATGAATACAACCATTTGTTATTTTATCTTATCTTAGAAGTAGGCATAACATAGCAATAGGAGTAGTTGTACTGTTGCTTTGGTTTATGTACTTTGCATTGTATTTTGATTAAGCCTTCCGTGTTCGTGATCCAGTGTAACTGTTCCATCAATTGATGCAAGTGAGTTTCTGGTTTATCAATTGTTTGTTTGGATTTTATCTTATCTTTCTTGTTCTTTGCTTGCTTTCTTTTCTATGATTGTCAAGTCTGCCAAATTCCACTTGATTAGGGGTGGGCATAGGCCAGGCCATGGTAGGCCCAAGCCCAGCCCTATAATTATAGACCGGGCTCGGGCCGGGGTTTGGACCCATAAATTTTTATTAAACTTAGGCCTGGGCCTGGCCCTAATTAATTGATCGGGCCTCGGGTCAGGCTTCGGACTGGTATATGAATTAAAAAAATAATAATGTTGAGATGTAGGTCTGAACTCTAGACCTATCCAAGGTTCAAAATTTGGATTTTGATTGATTTTTCATCATAAGGAATAATGGAAATTTCTTTAGAATATTTCAAAATATTATAAAATTTATGAAAATTTCGATGTTACAATTTTCACATCGAAATAGCCTATTAATATAATTTGGTCATTTTTTAATATTACTATTTTCACACACACACACACACACACACACACACACACTGTAACACCAAATTTCAAGCCTTGGTGTATGAGGCAAAATTTGTTGGACAAATTACCTAGCTATTTTAGAGGCTAGTTTATTAGTTTTATGAGTGGGGAACTAAAACTCCAAGTTCGATGAACTTGTTAATTACAGCCGTTTAACACAGCCAACCTTTGATTATCTTTAAGTTGTGTATCACAAATTACAGTTGCAACCATGTAAAAGAGAAGAAGAAGGAAAGTAGAGATGTTCTTTAAAATATATGTATATGGATTACACTTCTTTGTTTACCACTAAGTTTACCTATTAGAAACTTTATTTATCTTCAAGCTTCCTATGATATCTTCCTGGGGAGTTTGCAGAGGAATAATGGACGTGCTCCCTCCTCCATGGAAGAGAGGTAGCTTTCCGAACTTCAAGAGATAAATGTAGCTAGCATTGTAGTGAACATTTGCTTCAATTTTCTCTCTTGTTCTTCCTTCTTGTGGTTGTTCCTTCGTGTGTATCTCCTGTGTGTATGCATGCAGGTATTTATAGACCATAGAAACGAGTTTAGAGAAGAGTCCTCATTTAAGGAGACCTTTATCTCTTCCATATTGTTTCTGTTGAGATTGGATTCCTTGAAATCTTATCCCAATGATTGAGAAGATCCTTCTATGCGAGAATCCACCCTTTTTCCATTTTCTGGGCTATTAAGGGACTCACAAAAGTCGTGGTTATCCAAAACAACCTTCCTGCGAGATAAAACCAAATTCCAGTTTCTGATTTCCGCAATGCGCAAGCGTGAACAGTCCATTCGTGCATACTTTTGTGTTGAACGTGATTAACTAAAATTAGTCAATCGGTGGCGAATGACAATACAAATCTCCATTCGCCATCACTAAGGTGGCAAGTGAGAATCTCATTTCCCATTCACACACACTTTTTGGGTGTCAACAACTACACTTTGCAATATACATGACTTTTTTTCTGTCAGATATCCTGACAATCTTTTCATGGCCATTTGTATGGCCTCTTGTTTTTCTTTATTTGGATTAGCCATTCGACTCTTGTTTGCTTTCCAGGCTCGATTTCTCTAGCCCTATTATTGCATCGGGGTCGGTTAGTTCTCTGCACAATTCATTGAACTTGTGACTCCTCGAGGTTTCTTCCTCTCAACTCTTTTGTATGGTAATCTCAATTGGTTTTCCTTCACTGTCTTGCCCGACTAGCTTGATTGTGCCGACACTGTTGTCATAAAGATGGGCCTCGACATTGTTTACTAAGGCCAGGAATGGTTTTTGATCTGCATGTGCAACTTCTACATAATTACTATCATTCTAAAACAGTAATAGTTGATGCAAAGATGATGGGACACTAGTTTGAGTGTATCCAATCTCTTCCCAATAGTGCATTATAATTTGAAGTGGTGTTGACCACAAAGAAAGCAGTCACTTGTGTTCGACTCCTTACTTGTAACTCGAGTGGAAGGACCCTTTTAGTTTGGGTAGCGTTGCCTGAAAAATCACAGACAGACATATCTGTTGGTACTAGGTCGCTATTGACCTTTGATAACTTTCTCATCATCGACAAAGGGAGGATGTTAACAGCCGCCCCATTGTCGATGAACACTCTATTAACAGGTCGACCCTCTATGTGTACCTTTATATATAAAAGTTTCAAGTGTTAGGTCATATTTCTCGAGGGCTTATCAAAAATAAGTTTACCTGTACTCTCATATGCATTTATCCTACACTCGTCTTCCTTTAGCACATTCTCTTCTAATTCTATGGTCGTCGGCTTCTCTAAGATGATATCCCAAAGTTCTTTTTCCACCTCAAAAACCTGGTCTTGATGGGCTTTAAACTCAACAAACGGTGTGAGAATCATATTACAGTCGACCTCCCTCTCGAGGTGACTACCAAAACAAATATTGGTGATATTGCCCTTGTCCAGAGGGAGATCATCTGTTATTGATTCTGATGGTGTGAAGGATTCAACAAATAGTTCCTCCTCAAAATCGAGTAAATCTTCTTCTTCTTATGGCAGTTCTTTCATGTCTGCCCAGCTCCTATGTTGTTGTTGTCATTCCTCTCCTCCTTTAGTCTGGATTTTTGTTGAGATATCTGATAGTTTGTTTGGGTGAGCATTCTTAGGTTTTCTTAGCTTTTGGCCAATAAGTACTCTTATCGATCTAGGCTCCTGATTGTCGTTGACATTGATGAAGGGATAGTATACTATTTCTAGCTTTTTGTGCTCTCTTATGCTTGATTCACCGTCGGATGATGTGTTGAATTGGCAGTCAGGCTTATTGTGTTTGACCACTTGATGTTGGATGGTCTCTCTTTGTCTGTCCTGATGCAAACCTAACTCTTGACTTTGAACCTAATCTAGGCTTCCTTGTTGGGCTAAGGCTTGTTGCGTCAACCATCTCCTTTTCTGAGTCTTGTTCATTGAGGGGAAGTCAGGGTTGTACCTATACTTGTATATTGGGAGGCTTATGCTATGTTGCCTTTCAACAGGCGCAATCACCTCTACCCACCTATCGATCTCTCCAATAAATGGTTTAACTGTCCTCAAGGGTTGTGCTATCTCTCAGGGCTGCTCGATCCCCATCCAGCGTTTATTAATGTGCTGGCCCCTTTCTCTTGCCCATTGGTTTGGCCACCAATCATTGGCACGAGGGGCATGAAAAGGGATTCTTGCACTTGGATGTGCTTTCCTCTTTTGAGCTGGCTCCACTGGTAGGGGGCTTCATCCTCCCTTTTTGCAGCCATGACCATAAGATTAGCCATTATCTTGTCGCATCTATTGCAGAGGTAGAAGTCGTCCTCTTCAATCATAGCCTTCTCATCATTTTTGCTATTGAGCTGTGACTCCCACATCTTCTTGTAAAAATCTTCAAATGGTTTTTTACCGCGCTCGACTATATTTGTAGCCCTACTAACAATTGAAGGCCTCAATCCTAGTTCTGCACAATGTACAACTTTAGTAAATCCCATGTTTTTACTTATTTTTATGGCATTTTGTGATTTCTTTTTCCTTGTCCAATCTATCGTTATCATATCGACATCTACCAATTTTGGGAAGGGGTTGGTGTCGACTTCCATAGCCTCAGTTT